>SNSB01003793.1:886708-908892 GCA_012922965.1 Capreolus pygargus | reverse complement strand
TGTCTGCTTTTCTCTCGGACTCTCTGCTCCTCTCTCTGCCTCTCTGTGCCTTTCTGTCTGTCCACTTCTCTCTCTGTGTCCATCGCCTCCTCCCTCTCTCTGTCTCTCTCTGCCTCTGTCTCTCTGTCTCTCTCTCTCTCTCTGTCCCCGCCTCTGCGCTTCCTGCTCCACCTCTAACCCCGTCTCTCCTGACTCCCTCTCTGCTCTGCCTCTCCTTCCCTCCTGCCGTGATTCCCCATGTCTGTCCGCATCCCGCTCTGCCTGTCTCTGTCCGAGGGTCTCGCTGCTCCTGTCTGTCTTTGCCCCCACTTTGCTGCTTCGGTCTCCAGACGCGTCTCTACAGCGCTCTGCTTCTGTCTGGGTCTCTGTCTGCCCTCCGTCTCTGCGCTTCTCTGCAGAGATCCCTCGGCTTCTGTCTGCTCCTGAGATCCGTGTGTCTGTGTGTCTGTCACCTGGTCCATCCCCGTCTCCGCCTCTGTCTCCAGCTCTGCCCACTCATCTGGGTATCTCTGCACCTCTTTCTCTCTCTCTGTCTGCCCCCGCTCTCCCTGACTCTGCGTCTCTCTCCATCTCTCTCTGCTTCTCAAACTAGGTCTCTGACAGTTTCACTGCTTCTCTCTGCCTCTCTCCTCTGTCTCAGCATCTCACTGTGTCTCTCTGTCTCTGCCTGTCTCCCCATGTCTCTCTCTGTCTCTCGTCTCTCTGAGCATCTCTCTCTGCATCTCTCTGTCTCTGAGTGTCCTCCCCACGTCTCTGTCTCCCTCTCACTGTTTCCTCCTGTGTCTCGGCATCTCTCTCTGTGTCTCTCTGTCTCTTCCTGTCTCCCCGCATCTCTGTCTCTCCTCTCAGCGTCTCTCTCTGCATCTCTGTCTCTGACTGTCTCCCTGCATCTCTCTGTCTGTCTCTCCTCTGTCTCAGCATCTCTCTGCATCTCTCTGTCTCTGCCTGTCTCCCCGTGTCTCCGTCTCTCCTCTCTCAGCGTCTCTCTCTGCATCTCTCTGCAGTCTCTTTCCGGTTCTCTGTCTGTCTGTCCTCCCTCTGTGTTGCTGCATCACTCTGCTTCTCTGCCTCGTTCCCAGCCTCTGCTTCCCGCCCGGCTTCTCTCGCCATGCCCCTCACTCGCCTGGCTTCCAGGCCTCGTCCTCTGCGTCTCTCCCTCCAGGTCACGGTCTCCCGCCTCCTCCCCCTCTCTCTGAGCATCTCTGCGCCTCTGCTTCTCTTCCTCTGCCTCCATCGTCGCTTCTCCATCTGCCTGCCTCCCCTCCCCTCTCAATGTCTGCGAATAGCCCTGTTTCTGCCTCTTTTCGTCTCTGTCTCCTTCTCCTTCTCAGCTTCTTTCTGATTCTCTACCCAACTCTCTTCTCTCCGCTTCTCCGTCTCCCTCTTACTCTGTTCCTTCTATCTCCCTAAAATCGTACATTCACACGCTGGACGAACCTGAAAGGAAACGTGATCTACTTACCCTCGCACACTGGTGGTGGCCGTGGAAATCGGTGCATCCGCTCCGCAGAGCAGTCTGGAGGTTCCCGGAAAAGCTAAAAAGAGAGTTACGACCAAGCCCAGCAGTTCCGCTCCTGGGTGCGTGTCCATCCGGAGAAAACTACAATTCAAAACGACACATGCACGCCAGTCTTCAATGCAGCACTATTTACAATAGCCAGGACATGGAAGCAACCCAAATGCCCGCTGACAGATGAATGCATGATGAGTATGTGATGCGTATATACAATGGAATATTACTCAGCCATAAAAAAGAATGCATCTGAGTCTGTTTTAGTGAGGCGGATGAACCCAGAGCCTGTTATAGACAGTTAAGTGAGTCAGGAAGTGAAAGACAAATATCTCATATTAATGCATGCATATGGAATCTAGAAGGATGATACTGAGGATCCTTTCTGCAGGACTGCATTGGAGACGGAGACATAGAGAACACACTTGTGGACACAGTGGGAGAAGGAAAAGGTGGGACGAATTAGGAGGTCGAGTGAAAACATGCATCACCATCTGTAAAAGAAAGGGCCAGTGGGAATTTGCTCTGTGACTCAGGGAGCTCAAAATGGGCTCTGTGACAACCTAGATGGTGCCCTAGGTTCCTTGGGGTGGGGAGGGAGGTGGGAGGCGGGTCTGAGAGGGGAGGGCACACGTGTACACCTGTGGCTGATTCACGCTGATAGATGGCAGAGACCACACCACATTGTAAAGCACTTATCCTCCAATTAAAAGTAAATCTTTAAAAAATTACCTGTTTACGCCTAAACTTCACGTGCATGGCAGAGAGTTCTAGTGCTGACCTTCCCGGTAGTGGGTCCTTTTCCCAGATGGCAGGTGTTCCTGCAGGGTCTCCCAAGGCGATGGCAGCAGTGATGTGTCAGAATGAAACATGCTTCTATGCTCTGTAATAAAATCTCTGTTCTTAACTTACACGATCAGAATACAAAGTATCAGGGAGACGCAATTTCCTCAAGACAGCTTCCGTTATCTGTTCACCTAAACGAGGCACGAATGCATCTGTCGACCCACATGGAACTTTTATGTCTTACACGTCAGCGTCTCAGCTGACGGGCATTTGAGGAGAATAGGAATTCCTCAGTTTCTTCTTTGATTCACCAAGAATTTCCCCAGGACCATCTGCTCTTATTTCTCTCAGATAAGTCACTCCATCCTGTCTGACTCTTTGCAACCCCATGGACTGCAGCACGCCAGGCTTCCCTGTCCATCGCCAACTCCCGGAGCTTGCTCAAACTCACGTCCAGCGAGGCAGTGATGCCTTCCCACCATCTCATAGCGTATTGGGCACCTACCGACCTGGGGAGTTCATCGTTCAGTGTCCTATCTTTTTGCTTTCTCATACTGTACATGGGCTTCTCAAGGCAAGAATACTTGAGTGGTTTGCCATCATTTCACTACCATCTCCGTAAAAGGTGTCCCTGTCCAGATATCTGAAGATGGTTTGTCAGCATCACATCCATATTCTAGCACACGCAAGAGGAAAACTCAGCAGGAAACACGAGTGACTTTAATTTTCTCCCAGCGGTTTCCGTCTATATCCTGTATGCTAACAACACCTACCTGTATAACACGGGGGCTTCGCTGTGTTCGCTTCTGTAGCTGCCGGGATGAGAAGAGACAGAATTAACCTGTTGACAGCCAGATTTGCTGTGCAGTATTTAGATCCTCCAGACCTGGGCAAAGAGTAAATTATGACATTTCACTAAATGTTTTGCAGTCTGGTAGCAGATTCCCTGTTGTCTTTAATATTCTGGCCTATGAGAGTGTAGTTTTAAGTGGAACCATCTGCGATACCGTCCAGAGGGTCACAACGAGTCAGGACACAACTGAGCGACTCAGACAGTTCAGTTCAGTCGCTCAGTTGTGTCTGATTCTCTGCGACCCCATGGACCGCAGCACGCCAGGCCTTCCTGTCCATCACAAACTCCCAGAGTCCACCCAAACCCGTGTCCACTGAGTCGGTGATGCCCTCCAACCATCTCATCCTCTGTCATCCCCTTCTCTTCCTGCCCTCAATCTTTCCCAGCATCGGGGTCTTTTCCAATGAGTCAGCTCTTCTCATCAGGTGGCCAAAGTATTGCAGTTTCAGCTTCAGCATCAGTCCTTCCATTGAATATTCAGGACTGATTTCCTCTAGGATGGATGGGTTGGATCTCATTGTTGTCCAAGGCTGAGCAACTAAGGCCACATAAAAAAGCAGGTGTTACTGTCTAACAGTTCTGGAGGCTGGACGTCCAAGACCCTGGTGAGGACAGATTCGGTGTGAACATCTTCGGTTCGTAGATGGTGTCTTTGGGCTGGTCCTCACCTGGAGGAAACCAATCCCCTGCATGGAGACTACGCCCTCATTACCGCCTCACTTCCTGATAACATTGAGAGACAAGAACATCCCGTCTCTCTGTACGTATATACAGAGAGATCAATAAATAGACACAGTATAATGGATCAATAAATAGACAGAGTATTGGTGTTTAGTCACTAAGTCATGTGCAACTCTTGTGACCCCATGGACCATAACCCGCCAGGCTCCTCTGTCCATGGGATTCTCCAGGCAAGAATACTGGAGGGGGTTGCCATTTCCTGCTCCAAGACAGAGTATGAGGTTGAGAAGGTTCCTAACATTATTTGCTTTGAAGCTTCTCCTGTGTGTATTTCTCATTCACTGAGTGCACTTGCGCTCTTAACACACTGTCTTATTTTTTTACCTGTTGTCATTTTTTTTTAATCAAAGTCTTCATTGAACTTGTTGCAGCATTGCTTCTGGGTTTTTTCTTTTTGGCCACAGAGCATGGGGGATCTTACTTCCCCAACCAGGCTTCGAACCTGCACCCTCTGCATTGGAAAGTGAGATCTCAACCACTGGGCCACCAGGGAAGTCCCTACCTTCCCTGATTGTTTGTCTCATACGTATATATGACAATTTAAAATAACGTAATAGGGGACTTCCCTGGTGTTCTAGTGGCTGGCATTCCATGCTCCCAGTGCAGGGGGCCAGGTTTCAATCCCTGGTCAGGGAAGTAGGTCCCACATACCACAGCTAAGACTTGAGGCAGTCAAATGAATAAACAAATAAATAAATATTAAAATAACATAATAACATTGATTAGTTATTATCAACCTACCTATTCAATTTGTTTACTCTGTATTATATAGTACAATGTGTATGAAATAGATCATTTTTGAGTATAATAAATATGGATGACAGTATACATGTGTTTTCCTGTTATCCAAACAAGATGCATCTATTGTGCATGCACCACTTACTGAGTTTCCATACTTGAACCGGCAAATACCCAAAGCCTCTGGACCCCACTGTGTTCATGCTGTAAGTCAGAGACTGAAAATAAAGGAGAAGAAAACCAGAAATGAGACCGTGTAAGCTTGGGGTCAACACTGCGCGGTGAATAAGAAGGATGAGGAGAGAGACACAGTTGGACAGAACATGTTCTATGCAGCGTCCTTGGTGAACCAACCCACTCTCACCCCTCGACAGCTAACGGTGTGGACCCCAGGCAAGTTCAAGGACAGTTGACATCTGTCTTCAGCCTTGAACATTTGAGCCAGGAGTGCAAATTTCACAAATCCCTAGAAGAGAGGGGAAAAAAGGCCATCAAGTCATAGCCGCTACTCACTGATAACCCCAAATAAGTTTTTATTCTCTCATCTTACATATAGCAAAGAATTCAGAGAAACCACTACCTATAGCCTAACAATAAAAAGAAAATGTCAGCATAACTTGCAGAGGGGAGGAAAAAAAGTCACATTCAGGGGAAATGTATGCAAGGAGACTTGAAGCAGTCCATTGTTCTAAAGCATTCGAGAGACACACTCATCCGTTTCTTGGGGTACAAGGAGAGACGGGGAGTGGGGGAACCCCACTTTTTGTGAGGCCACAAAAAGTCAGAAGTCCATGTAGCCAGACAGCGCTGCCTGTGAACTTGAAAATGACAGGTTACCATCTGCATTTCCATTTCAGCCCCAACACAGCAGAGCCCGTGAATCATGGACGTTTGGGCTTAGATCAGGCCTGCGTGGATGGCCACACACGAGCTCCCTTCAGGGAGAAAAAGGTTACGGGTTTGGAGGAGCAGCATGTGCAGGCAGGAACAGTGGAGAGGGGTGCTTCTGCGTATTAGAAAGCAGCCTTGCCGCTCGCTCACTGTGGATTCAAATGGGGACGTTTTCTCCCCAGAGACACTGGGCTTCCCTGCTGGCTCTGATGGCAAAGAATCCGCCTGCAATGCATGAAACCCAGGTTCGATCCCTGGGCTGGGAAGATCCCCGGGAGAAGCGAACGGCAACCCACTCCAGTGTTCTCGCATGGACGGAGGAGCCTGGCGGGCTGCAGTCCATGGGGTCACAAGAGGACTGAGCGACTAACGTTTCCTCATTAGATAACAAACCTACCCATCTCTGCAGGAAAAAAACTCTGAGCAGCTGACAAGACCCCAAGTTTATTAAAGAGCATTAATGATAGAATTCCCTGGGAAAAAGAAAAAAGAAAAATGATGTCGACAACCTCCCTGGGTTTTCTTTTTCCTTACTTTTATGACTCTTACTTTAAAAGTCATTTTGAAGACATCCCCTTAGGTAAAATAGGATTTTCTTTATTTTTTATTACAAGCAAAAGAATCAACTTTAAATTCAGTTCTCGAGAGGTTTCCCAGCTACTATAAAGATGATAATAGAGCCAATAAAATTTAACTGACTTCTAGAAAATCTTCTGTCAGGAATCTCATTTGAGACGGTCTTGAACTTTTAATGGCATTTTTTCTTCCTACCTTAATCATAGATGCGGCTGCTTCTTGGTAAGCCTGTGATTTATATGTGTGGTTCAAAACAGTATCACAAATACTATACAATGACCTTTAATTTGAGCAGGAAACCTAAAACCTGACGTGAAACTTGGGATTTCATTTGGGTTTTTTTTAAAGCTAAATTGTAACATGATGAATTGATGGCACATTTTCCACATGACCATTAATTATGGTCAAAACTTACTCTCCAAAATTTTATTGCAATTTCAGAAGTAGTTTATAATCTTTTTGCCATAGGAAAATTCTTATCAGTGGAATTTTCCACGCTGGGTCCAGAGAGTATTTGTTTATAGCATTTCAAGCTTAGTTGCTCAGCAACATCTGAAACTTTGCAACCCCATGGACTATAGCCCGCCAGGTTCCTCTGTCCATGGATTCTGCAGGCAAGAATACTGGAGTGGATTGCCACTTCCTCCCCCAGGGGATAGTCCAAACCCCAGGATGGAACCCATGTCTCCTGCATTGGCAAGCAAATGCTTCACAACTGAGCCACATGGAAAGCCCATTTTATAATACTGGGTTGGCCAAATAGTCTGTTTTCATTTTTCCATATGAGAAACACAAGTGCACTTTTTGGCCAAACCAATAAATATTCCAGTAGATAAACTCTGAATCAAAGCTAAATGTAGAAACAAAATCAGAATGATAATCTTTGGGCATATCCATTCCTTCCAATGTCTCAAATGCACACCCTTGCATTTTCTAGGAAAGCATTTGATTCTGTTGTTCTTTTAAAGAGGGTCTAAGAGTAGACTGTGTTTTATTAAAACAATAAATAAACAAGGGGGACATTGAGAGATGTGTCTGGCTGACTTGGTAGACCCACAGATGCAGAGGTCCTCGGTGAGCTGTAGGCTTTGGGGCATCACTTGTCATCACTTAGCTGTGGGTAGCTCGGGTGTAGGACAGTGTTCCCTGGGGTCTTTCTGTCTCCCTGTAAACTGGAGGTGGAGAAAGACCGGAATCGGGGGGTAGGCTGATAAGGGGGCGGTCATCCGTGTCTCCCGGGTCCGTAGGTCACGTGAACTTCCCAGCGGGCATTCACGTCCCCAAGCCCTTGAGGTCAGTTCTGCACTCCCCGAGCTGAAAGTCTCCTGTGCGTTGTGTTTGCATTTCACTGACCCTCGTACATCAACGCTGCTGTTCAGTTGCTCTGCCGTGTCCGACTCTGCGACCCCATGGACTGCAGAACACCAGGCTTCCCTTGTCCTTCACTGTCTCCAGGTCGGAATAATCTAGATGGTTTGGACGTGTTTGTGGGAGGAGGTGAGCGCCACATGCTCTGTGTCGCCATCTCCATTTCTCTCTCACGTTAGAGTGTCTCAGTGTTGTGAGGGACAGACTTTATTGTAGATGGTTCCCAGAGGTCAAAAAAGAAAAATGACATTTTCATATGCCAGAATATTAAAGACGACAGGAAAAATTGCTAGCAGCTTGCAAAATATTTATTCCAATCTCCTCATCTGTATTCTCGCAGATGTCCAGAGAATCTCAGGAGGTTTCCCTTATGGCTCAAGGGAAAAGATCCCACCATCCTATGCAGGAGACCTGGGTTCAATCCCTGGGTGGGGAAGGTCCCCTGGAGAAGGAGATTAACCTGTCAGGGGTTAATATCCAATGTATATACCCAGTTCCTACAACTCAACATTAAAAGAAACAACCCAATTTTAAGGTGATGTCCATCAACAGGTAAATGGATAAAGAAGTTGTGGTACATACAATGGAATATTCAGTTTGGTTCGGTTCAGTCACTCAGTCATGTCCGACTCTGCGACCCCATGGGCTGCAGCACGCCAGGCCTCCCTGTCCATGACCAACTCCCGGAGTTCACTCAAACCCATGTCCATCGAGTCGGTGATGCCATCCAGCCATCTCATCCTCTGTCACCCCCTTCTCCTCCTGCCCCCAGTCCCTCCCAGCATCAGGGTCTTTTCCAATGAGTCAACTCTTTGCATTAGGTGGCCAAAGTACTGGAGTTTCAGCTTCAGCATCAGTCCTTCCAATGAACACCCAGGACTGATCTCCCTTAGGATGGACTGGTTGGATCTCCTTGCAGTCCAAGGGACTCTCAAGAGTCTTCTCCAACACCACAGTTAGGAAGCATCAATTTTTCTGCGCTCAGCTTTCTTCATAGTCCAACTCTCACATCCATACATGACCACTGGAAAAACCATAGCCTTGACCAGACGGACCTTTGTTAGTAAAGTAATGTCTCTGCTTTTTAATATGCTATCTAGGTTGGTCATAACTTTCCTTCCAGGGAGTAAGCGTCTTTACTCAGCCGTAAGAAAGGAACACATTTGATTCAGCTCTAATGAGGTGGATTGTCCTGGAGCCTATTATACAGAGTGAAGTAAGTCAGAAAGAGAAAGGAAAATGTCATATACTAACACATATCTACAGAATCTAGAAAGATGGCACCAAAGAATTTATTTGCAGGGCAGCAATGGAGAAACAGACATAGAGGACAGATATATGGACATGGGGAGAGGGGAGGAGAGGGTGAGACGTATGGAGAAAGTAACAGGGAAACTTCCATGACCATATGTAAAATATAGACACAACAGGAATTTGCTATATGTCTCGGGAAACTCAAACAGGGTCTCTGTATCAACCTAGAGGGGTGGGGTGGGGTGGGGAGAGAGATGGGAGGGAGGTTCAAAAGGGAGGAGATAGATGTACACCTGTGGCTGATTCAGCTTGAGGTTTGACACCAACAGCAAAATTCTGTAAAGCAATTATCCTCCAATTAAAAAAGAAATAATTCTTTTAAAAATGAGCAAAACCACTAAATATACATTTCTCCAAAGAAGACATACAGATGGCCAACAGGCACATGAAAAGATGCTCAAAATCACTCATTATTAGAGAAATGCAGACCAAAACTATCACGAGGTACCACCTCACACTGGTCAGAATGCCTGTCATCATCATCACATGCCCCAAACAAATGCCGCAGAGGGTGTGAGGGTTATGTTCAGAATAGATAAAGTGGATCTTCTGAAAAAAATATAAGGATTTAGAGCATCAAGAGGTACGGACTACTAGGTATAAAATAACTTACAAAGAGATTGTATTATGTATACTATATATTCAATATTGTATATATTGTACAGCCAGCACTGTGCATATTGTGTATATAGATATACAATATTGAATATATTGTATAGCCAATACTTTGTACTATCTACAAATGGGGCACAACCTTTAAAAATTGTGAGACACTACACTGTTTACTTAAAATGTATATAATATTGTACATCAACTGTACTTCAATTAAAGATAACTTTTTGGAGATTCAGCTACTTTTAATTTCATATTTATTTTTATTGAAGTATAGTTGCCTTATGCTGTGTTAATTTCTACTGTACAGTAAAGTCAATCATCTATACGTATGTATATATCCCCTCTTTTTTGGATTTCCTTCCCATTTAAGTCACCACAAAGTGTTAAGTAGAGTTATCTGTGCTCTGCAATAGGTTCTCAGTAAAAGATAGCTTATAATTAAAGAGAAGTTAAAGAGTTTATCTGGAGGAGGGCATGGCAACCCACTCCAGTGTTCTTGCCTGGAGAATCCCATGGACAGAGGAGCCTGGCGGGCTACAGTCCAAAGGGTTCCAAAGACTTGGACACGACTGAACAACTGAACACAAGTTTATAAATATAAATATCATACATGCAAGGCTTCTTTAATTAATCCAGTTAGCGACTACAAATGGAGAGTGAGAGCAAAATGAATTAAATGGTAGCAGGACAAAAAGTTAGAATGAAGGAATTTGAACTCATGGTAACAAATGTCTGCATGAACTGCTCAACCAAGCTTTAAGAAAGGGTGGTGATGGTGTAATTATTTTGAAACACTAAGACTCAAAAATTGTCAAGAAAAAAAAAAGTATGCAACAAAAAGATTTTAAAATTCTATTGAAATTGTTTTTCCCTTTGGCAAAGCCAGTATGTAAACACCATGAAAGATGAGGCAATCAGCCTCAGAGAAGATAACATTTTAAGACAATGCTTCGTAATCCAAATTAACACACATAAAGAAAGGAGACTCTGTGTCCAGGCCTGGTTTCAGCAAAAAGGACCAGAAACAGTTTTCGGATGATCACAGTATCATTGTCTGAAGTGTTTTCCACAAAGGTGCAATTCACTTTGAAGTAGTCTTGTTAACAAAACACCACTCATCTTCAGCTCGTGCTAGAATTTATGCAGCATTTTTACACGCTCCATTTCTTTGATCAAAACCCCTTTGGAATGAAGAAGGGTCCTGGGCGTTATCTCTATTCCGCAGAATACAGCAACTCATAAATACTGAAATTTGTCACATTCACAGACACACACACCCAGGACAGAAACCGCTCACATGTCCTCAGATTATTTACCTCCAGGTTGCACATTTATATTCCCTAAATTAGGGCTTCCCTGGTGGCTCAACAGTAAAGAATCTGCCTGCCGATGCAGGAGACCCGGGTTCAATCTCGGGGTCGGGAAGACCCCCTGGAGAAGAGAACCGCAACCCACTCGGCTATTCTTGGTATTCTTGCCTGGAGAATCCCTTGGACAGAGGAGACTGGCAGGCTGCAGCTCATGGGGTCACAAAGTCCGTATTAGGGATATCCTGGAATTCTTTGAGGGGTGGTGCTTTTAAATAGCTTGCTCACAATTGTGTGTGTGTGGTTTTTCTTAGATGACTTTTTGTTTCTTAATGGCCCCTCGGATCTTAATTCCTTGAAGTGAAACAGTGGAAGTGAAAGTTGCTCAGTCGTGTCTGACTCTCTGCAACCCCAGGGCCTGTCCCCCACCAGGCTCCTCTGTCTGTGGGGATTCTCCAGGCAAGAATACCGGAGTGGGTTGCCACACCCTTCCCTAGGAGATCTTCCCAACACAGGGATCAAACCCACGTGTCCTGCATGGCAGGCAGATTCTTTACCACCACGCCAGCAGGGAAGCCCAGATAGAGTCTTCCACCGTGCCATCAGGCACGTGGGATCTTCCCCAACCAGACATCAAACTCTCATCCCCTGCACTGGAAGCACAGAGTCTTATCCACTCTTGTTCCTGTTCTGTCCCTAAGTCGTGTCCGACTCTCTGGGACCCCACGGACTGGGCCACACCAGGCTCCCCTGTCCTTCACCATCTCCTGGAGTTTGCTCATGTCCACTGAGTCCCCTGCTTTCTAAACATACCTATGAATGTGCAGGCCATCCCTTTGCAATCTCGCTAAACTGCACGTTCTGATTCACGATCTGAGATGCTGCCTTGAGATTCACCCCCCAACAAAATTCCAATGCCGCTGGTTCAAAGACCATGCTTTGAGGACCAAAACCAAGAATGTTGGCTTTTGAAAGCTTCGGGGCTTGCCAGGTGCCCCTAGTGGTAAAGAATCCAGCTGCCCGTACAGGAGACACGAACGGTGGATTTGACCCCAGGGTTGGGAAGATCCCCTGGCGAAGAAAGTGACAACCCACCGCAGTGTTTCTCGCCTGGAGAATCCCATGGACAGAAGAGACTGGTGGGGTCACGCAGAGTTGGACACAGGTGAGGGACGGGGCCCTGGTGTTCAACCTGGAGACGGAGCCATCAGAACAGGCAGACGCTGTCCTCCACTTTGGCGCTAGATAGAAATGCTTCATTTTTCCGTCAGCTTTTGCTCATATGCAAGTCACATGTCATGTCTTCCGGTTCACAGTAGGTAAGACATGAAAGCAACCTAACTGTCCATCAGCAGTAGAATGGATAAAGAAGATGTGGTCCATATATACAATGGAATTATTGTATTGCATTGCAGGCGGATCCTTGAGCAGCTGAGCTACCAGGGAAACCTGATGGGATATCACTCAGCCATAAAAAAAGAATTAAATACCACTGGCCGGACGTTCCTGGAGATTATCCCACTAAATGAAGACAGAAGATAAATGTCATATGGTATCACTTACATGCATAATCTAAAAAATAATACAAATGGACTTACCTATGACAGGAACTGGGTCTCAGAGAACATGTTAGTGGTTGCCAAGGGTAAGGAGGTTGAGAGAGGAATGGACTGGGAGCTTGGAATTAGCAGATGCAAACTATCAAATATAGAGGGAATAAACAGGGTCCTATCAAAAGCCTAGGGAACTATATCCAGTATCCTGTGATAAACCACCATGTAAAAGAATATGAGAACCACAGACATATAGGTATTAATATATACGTATAATCGATTCAGTTTGCTTTAGAGGAGAAATTAACACATTGTAACTCATCTGTATTTCAATAAAATACAATTTTTTTTAATGCACTCTTTAAAATGTTTGCAGTTTGGTGGTTTTTTGGTATGTTCAGGATCTGCAAACATCACCACCCTCTATCCCAGAATATTTTCTTCACCCTAACAAGACATCTTTTATCCATGAGCATTCCCCCGCCACCCCTCTACAGGATGGCAGTCACTAACCTATTTTCTGTCTCTATATGTTCTCATAAGTATGTAAGGCATTCCACATAAACAAAATTAAACACACGGTGTATTGTGTGATGGGCTTCTTTCACCAAGGACAATGCTTAGCTTATTTTAAATGCATATTATAAACAGTCCCAGTAGAGATGCTAGAAGAATTATCACTGCTAAATAAAACCATGTCCGTCGAGTCGGTGATGCCATCCAACCATCTCATCCTCTGCCATCCCCTTCTCCTCCTGCCTTCAATCTTTCCCAGCATCAGGGTCTTTTTCAATGAGTCAATTCTTCCCATCAGGTAGCCAAAGGATTGGAGCTTCAGTTTCAACTTCAGTCCTTCCAATGATTATTCAGGACTGATTTCCTTTAGGATGGCCTGGTTGGATCTCCTTGCAGTCCAAGGGACTCTCAAGAGTCTTCTCCAACACCACAGTTCAAAAGCATCAATTCCTTGGCCCTCAGCTTTCTTTACGGTCCAACTCTCACATGACATCCTGGGCCCATCACTTCAAGGCAAATAGAAGTCAGAAAAGTTGAAACAGTGACAGACTTTATTTTCTCGGGCTCCAAAATCACTGCAGATGGTGATTGCAATCATGAAAATTAAAGACACTTGCTCCTTGAATGAAAAGCTATGATAAACATAGACAGTATATTAAAAAGCAGAAACATTACTTTGCTGACCAAGATCCATCTGGTCAAAGCTATGGTTTTCCCAGTAGTCATGTACGGATGTGAGAGTTGGACCATAAAGAAAGCTGAGCACCAAAGAATTGATGCTTTTGAACTGTGGTGCTGGAGAAGACTCTTGAGAGTCCCTTGGACTGCAAGGAGGTCAAACCCATTAATCCTAAAGGAACTCAGTCCTGAATATTCATTGGAAGGACTGAAGCTGAAGCCCCAGTGCTTTGGCCACCTGATGCAAAGAGTCAACTCATTAGAAAAGACCCTGATGCTGGGAAAGATTGAAGGCGGGAGGAGAAGGGGACGACAGAGGATGTGATGGTTGGATGGCATCACCGACTCCATGGACCTGCGTTTGAGCAAGCTCTGGGAGTTGGTGATGGACAGGGAGGCCTGGCGTGCTGCGATTCACGGGGTCGCAAAGAGTCAGACATAACTGAGCAACTGAACAGCAGCAAACCCAATTCGAGATGGCTAATTCTGCCGCTTTCTCTTATTTTCAAACTTCTCTCTACGTTTTTCGGTTAAGTGTATGTGTTATCACAAGGGCATTTCATGCTTATTTTTCATAGAACTTGTTTAATCATCCAGTGACAACCTGGAATATTATGAGCTAGTCCGGGGTGTAGAATCTGTCTCCTCCCGGCAGCGCTGGTTGAAAACAGCAAGGTAATTTTTACGGCCGCATCCAGCCATTTTCATCAGACACAGTCATATTCTAGAATAAGGTACCAACTTTGTAATAGATTCTCTCATAGTAATCGTAGCGCCTTTTTTTTTTAATAACATGGAATTTTCTTTCAGCATTATCCCAATCATGGAGGTGCTCTTTTGTATAAAAATTTACTTGATAAAAGAAATAGAAATGTCTTGACTTTGTGAACGCAGAGGGCTGGCAACCCGGCTAAATAATTCTCTCCGTAACTGATCTCGACAGCTCGGCACCAACTGCAAAAACCGACAGTTTTTCCTTTAAAGATCAATGCTTTCTCGGGGTTTATTACAGTGAGGAAACATTCCTCCCTCAAATGGCTCTCAATTTCTCTCTCCCTCAGTAACGGCCCCATTCTCCGTTTCTGGTAATGGTTGGCAATGGATCATTAAATAAACGCCTTTTTAATCAAGAGAAGCCAGGTGTACTAGGAAGACGGAATGATGGAGTAGCTTCAGTCTCTCGGCTTCATTAGTCCTGGGCAAGCCATCATGCGCTTTTCTTACTGATTCTGCTTGAGAGACCAACCCTTGCCTGGGTCTATTAACGATGACAGCTCATTTATTACTTGATGAGAACACGGCAGCGTTTCCATCGCCACCTCTCACATTCTCCTCCACCCCCAGAGACTGGCAATTCACAGCGCCAACCTCCACACTCCGGGAGCCTGACGCCTCCTTTTTTGGTCCCTACCACGCATCTCCAAAATTTCTGCACAAACGCAGAATTAACTGTCGTGCCTTCAAGTCCTTCTGGTCTACCTGCCCTGCACCTCTTTGCCAATTGACTGAAGGGGCATACATGCTCAGGGGCTCAGTCGTGTCCGATTCTTTGTGACCCCGTAGACTGTAGCCAGCCAGGCTCCTGCATCCATGGGATTCTCCAGGCAAGGGTACTGGAGTGGGCTGCCATGCCCTTCTCCAGGGGATCTTCCTGACCCAGGGATCAAACTCGGGTCTCCTGCACGGCAGGTGGATACTTTACGGCTAAGCCACCTGGGAAGTCTGCACACACACGAAACTCAGGACCTCGATTATGCTCCCTTAAACATTAAATGACACTGACACCAAACAGATTTTCTCTTTAAAACATAGGAGAAAAATAAAATAAAATAAAACATAAGGAGAGAGACTTCCCTGGCAGTGCAGTGGTTAACACCCCCCAAGGCAGGGGACGGACACAGGTTCAATCCCTGATCAGGGGGCTAAGATCCCATATGTCATGGGACCACTGAGCACCCATGCAGCAACTAAGACCGCAACACAGCCAATCACTTCAGTTCAGTCACTCAGTCGTGTCTGACTCTTTGCGGCCCCACAGACTGCAGCACGCCAGGCTTCCCCATCCATCACCAACTCCCAAAGCTTGCTCAAACTCATGTCCATCGAGTCAGTGATGCCATCAAACCATCTCATCCTCTGTCGTCCCCGTCTCCTCCTGCCTTCAGTCTTTCCCAGCATCAGGGTCTTTTCCACTAATAAGACAGACAGGTTCGTGAGCTATGGCCAGATTCAAATCAGATAATATTTATGTTTTCCAAATTAATTTAAAGGCCACTTTGCACTAAGGATGATTAATTACATACACTTTCTAATGTAGTTCCTATCTTTCCTCCAAATTCAGAATAATGACTTTAAGTGCTAAATTTGTAAAACTAAGGATTGGGTTGTCCAAAATGTTTGTTGGGGTTTTCCGTGTTATATAAAAGCACCAACAGACTTTTTGGCCAACCCACTATATTGGCAAGAAATTCTGCTCATGGTGATAGGAAAATTGCTCGTATTGGACTCATTGTGGCTTAGACAGTAAAGAATCCGCCTGCGATGCAGGAGACCTGGGTTTGATCCCTGGGTCGGGAAGATCCCCTGGAGAAGGAAATGGCAACCCACTCCAGTATTCCTGCCTGGGAAATCCCGTGGACAGAGGAGCCTGGCAGGCTGCAGTCCACGGGGTCGCAAAGAGTCGGACAGGACTGAAGGGACTTAGCAGGCATGCACAGGGTAACAAAGATGTGATGCCTTATCATAAGAATACATTTATAGAATGGTGGGGGTGGGAGGCAGGCTCAACAGGGAGGGGACATGTATGTACATGTGGCTGACCCATGATCATGTTCAGCAGAGACCAATGCAACGTTATAAAGCAGTCATGCTATGGTTAACAAAAAGACCATTATTATCCAAATTATTTTTTTTTAAATACATATATACAGAGCCGTGGAGGGACCCAGAGTCTGTAATGGAGAGTGAAGTCAGACAGAGAAAAACAAATACGGTCTAGTAACACATACATGTGGAATCTGAAACACATTGGCACAGACGGTCTTATTCACAAAGCGGAAATGGAGACGCCTACGGAAAGAACAAATGTGGACACGAGGGGGACTAAGGGGGGTAGGCTGAGATGAATCATAGCATACGCTACGGATATTCTGTATCAAATAGGTGAGTAATGACAAGAAACTGTACAGACAGGGAAGGCTACTCCAGGCTCCGTGGTGACCTGAGTGGGAAGGAAATCCAAAGAAGAGGGGGGTATGTGTATGGCTGGCTCATTTTGCCATATAGCAGAAGCTAACACAGCTTTGTAAACCAACTGTATCGCAACAAGCATGAATTTTAACAAATTTCCCACGTGAAAACGGCAATGGTGACGCGTGACGCGCTGTTTCTGTTCTTGGAGGAGCTGGGCCGCCATCTAAAGAACATCTAGACGGCACGTCAAACCTCTGCTTCTTATTCTGGGCAGAGAGAGAAATGCATGGGCTTTGGAGTGAAGAAAATCATGTATGATGTGGTGCTTCATACATCCACAGAGACCGGCGAGGTTAATGACAGGTGGGGATGGACTCAGGAGAAAGAAGTGGGTGTGGATCTGAGTCTGCACTTGTGCTAGGTGAAAAGAGACTGTTTTCTGAGATCTGCTGGCAGTGGATTTAGGAATTATCCATCCTCCGTGCTCTCTAATCTCTGACTGCGACCTGGGGTGGCCGGAAGGTACGTGTGTCTTGCCCTCTACTCAAGAGCCAACAACTAATCTCGTGCATGCTGTTTCCATCTGAAGACAACACTGTATAATTCATGTGCTCCTCATATTAATGACACACTCTCTATTTATGGTATGATTTATCCTTTTATGTTTTCTTTGTAACAAAAGATGGTAGAGATGGGCTATCTGCAATTGACATAATCTCGACTGTTTTACTAACCTGTTCACGTAGGAGCAGAGGAACGTCAGTGAATAGTGATTGCTGGGTCACATGGTAACTCGGCGTTTAAACGTTTAAGGAACCTCCGTATGGATCTCCACTGTGGCTGTTCCAATTCACATCCCCACCCACACTGTAGGACGGTTCCCTTGTCTCCACACCCTCTCCAGCATTTATTGTGTCTAGACTTTTTGATGGGGGCCGTTCTGACCAGTGTGAGGTGTTGGCATCATTGCGGCTTGCATTTCTCTACTAATTAGTGGCGTTCAGCATCTTTTCAAGTGCCTGTTGGCCATCTGTAGGCCTTCCTTGGAGATGCGTCTATTTAGGCCTCCTAACCATTTTTTGCCTGGGCATGGGTGTTTTAAACGGATCATATTAAATGCTGGAAACCCACGCTGTCCAGTGGCATCATGTTATAATAGAATACACACATACAACTGCACTGCATGCTTGTGAATCTTGGAAGTTGACAGATATTCTATGTCATATTAGCGTCTCAAAGCTAAAAACCTTCCCTGATTATTTCCCTGAGACATGTCGGTAATTTAAAGCAGAGTGACATAGCATTGCAAGTATGTGCAAGTCACTCCGCCCTGTCCGACTCTTTGCGACCCCACGGACTATACAGCCCATGGAATTCTCCAGGCCGGAATCCTGGAGAGGGTAACCTTTCCCTTCTCCAGGGGATCTTCCCGACCCCAGAATCGAACTAGGGTCTCATGGATTTCAGGCAGATTCTTTACCAACTGAGCTATCAGGGAAGCCCTTTACACATATATGTGAAATTTTACATTCTGAAGAATATTTGCTCCTACATCATCTCATAGATGGGATTCCCTGGTGGTTCAGATGGTAAAGAACCATCTCCTGCCAATGCAGGAGACCTGGGTTTGATGCCTGGGTCTGGAAGATCCCCTGGAGGAGGGCATGGCAACCCACTCCAGTCTTCTTGCCTGGAGAATCCCATGGAGAGAGGAGCCTGGTGGGGTGCAGTCCATGGGGTCACAAAGAGTTGGACACAACTGAGTGACTGAACAACATATATTTAATATATAACACATGTAATATTAACCCACATGTTATTTATATGTAATATATTATAATATAATATAATACATAACAGGTCATATTTTATATAACATAAATATAATATGTTTTATATAATACATAAGCATGTTATTTTAATTAAGATAATTATACTATATGTTTCATCATATAGATATATTATGATATACATTATATACTATAAATTGTATATATTGTGTCTATTATGTATATTTTGTGTATGTAATATATATATTACATTACATATATAATACATATATTACATATATTGCATACTAGTAATTGCATGTAATATGTATATTACATAGTAGTATACATTGTACACACATTGTATCGGTATGGATATAAGTACATAAATAAATGTAAAAAAATTTTTTTTGATGTGGAATATTTTTAAAAAATTCTTTATTGAATCTGTTACAATGTTACTTCTCTATTATGTTTTGGCCAAGAGGCATGTGGAATCTTAGCTCCCCATCCAGGGATCAGATCTCCACCCTGTACATTGGAAGGAGAAATTTTAGCCACTGGACTGCCAGGTAAGGCCCGTAAATAAATACATTTTTAATGTAAAAAAATATATATATCCTCATTTGAACTCCTCAAGTGCACGTTCCTCGAAACTTCATTTTTTTCAGGCTGATAACATGAGGTCCAGAACGTTCTTCTGCATCCTGATCACCTTGGAGACTTTCCACAAGATGTTATTTATTTGCTAAGCCACACTTCTCTGGAGTGTTCCTGTGATAAGCAGTGCTACCTTCTAGCTTCACTATCACACGGAGCTCAGCTTTCAAAGCTTTCTTGGCCAGATGCACTGTGCTCCCGAAATGCCTCTGATTTTCGCTCCCCGGCAGCCTTATAAAGAAACAAAATCAGCGGTAAAGAACCCACCTGCCAACGCAGGACACGTAAGCGACGCAGGTTCCATCCCTGGGTCGGGAAGACCCCCTGGAGGAGGGCGTGGCAGCCCACTCCAGGATTCTCCTCTGGACAGAGGCGCCTGGCGGGCTACGGGTCCATGGGGTCACAAGGGTTGGATACAATATAGCGACGAAACAACAACACGTTTTATAAAGACACAAAATCAGTGACTCCCCGGGTGTCTCCCTGGTGAAGAATCCGCCAGTGTAGGAGACACAGTTGAATCCCTTTTCCGGGAGCATGCCAACATGTTGCGTGGCAAGGAATCCCAGGCCCCACAACTACTGAGCCATTTCTGGGGGAGAGGATGTTATGAAAGACTTTCCCTGGGACGGCTGTGAAGCTGAAGATTGCTCAGTCGTGTCCGACTCTTTGTGACCCCACGTAGTATACAGTCCATGGAATTCTCCGGGCCAGAATACTGCAGCGGGTGGCCTTTCCCTTCTCCAGGGGATCTCCCCTACCCCAGAACTGAACCGGGGTCTCCAGCATTGCAGGCGGATTCTTTACCAGCTGAGCTAAGAGGGAAGCCTAGACCTTTAGCCAGTCTTGAAGGATGGGTGTAAGCTAGTAGGGAAGGGAAACGGTGGGTGATGGGATTTTTCTGACGAAGTCCACGTGCAAGAAAGTACACTGCAGATGGGCCCGTGGTGTGCCATGCAGCCTGTCTCCATCTCAAGGTGATCAACACCTCAACAACACCCCACACACCCCTGTCTGCAGGTCCGTTTTATCCTCCCAGTAGGCATAGCCCTTTGAGCTGTGTCTACCTCTGTCCGCCGAGTGAACACGAAGGAGGGAGGTTTGCTCTTCCACACTGGCTGTTGATGTTGGCGGTGCTTCCTCTTTGCAAACTTCAGCCTTCCACAGCGGCCAGCCCCAATGAGCTCTGTTTTCTTTTTTGAAACTTTTTATTGCTTTATTTACTGAGCAAGGTCCATCTAGTCAAACCTACGGTTTTTCTAGTAGTCGTGCATGGATGTGAGAGTTGGACTATAAAGAAAGCTGAGCGCCAAAGAATTGATGTTTTTAAACTGTGGTGTTGGAGAAGACTCTTGAGAGTCCTTGGGACTGCAAGGAGATCCAGCCAGTCCATTCTAAAGGAAATCAACCCTGAATATTCATTGGAAGGACTGATGCTGAAGCTGAAACTTCAGTCATTTGGCCACCTGATGGGAAGAGCTGACTCACTGGAAAAGACCCTGATGCTGGGAGGGATTGGGGGCGGGAGGAGAAAGGGACAAGAGAGGATGAGATGGCTGGATGGCATCACTGACTCGATGGACATGAGTTTGAGTAAACTCCGGGAGTTGGTGATGGACAGGGAGGCCTGGCGTGCTGCGGTCCATGGGGTCACAAAGAGTCGGACACGACTGAGCGACGGAACAGCAAGAGTTGCTTTACAAAGCTGCATTAGTTTCTACCATGCAGCAAAGTCAATCAGCTGAGCCTGTACATATATCCCCTCTTTTCTGGATTTCCTTCCCACTGAGGTCACCGCAGAGCCCTCAAGAGACTTCCCTGTGCTATACAGAGGGTTTCCACTTGTGATCTGTTTTATACAGAGTATCAGTAGTGTTGACTTAAAAGAAATGCACAAGGTGAGAGGTGTGAATTAAGTTTTATTTGGGGCAAAATGAGGATTATAGCCCAGGACACAGCACCTCGGATATCTCTGAGAAGTTGCTCCTAAGAGGCATGGGTTGAGGGGGAGGTCAGTATAGATGTGACTTTGGTGAAGGAAATGTTGTTAAGTCTCTCAGTCACGTCTGTCTCTTTGCAACTGCAGAGACCAGCAGAGTAGCCCAGCAGGCTCCTCTGTCCACGGCATCCTCCAGGCAAGAATAAGCTGCAGTGGGTTGCCATTTGCTCCTTCAGGGGATCTCCCCGACCCAGGGATCAAACTCATATGTCTTATGTCTCCTGCACTGGAGGCAGATTCTTTACCTCTGGGCCACCAGGGAATCCCTGCAAGCGTCCAGGGCAAGTATCGATTTGTAGTTGACCACAACGTGTTCAGTTCAGTTCACTTCACTTCAGTTGCTCAGTCGTGTCCGACTCTTTGCAACCCCATGAATCGCAGCACACCAGGCCTCCCTGTCCATCGCCAACTACCAGAGTTTACTCAAACTCATGCCCATCGAGTTGGTGATGCCATCCAGCCATCTCATCCTCTGTCGTCCCCTTCTCCTCCTGCCCCCAGTCCCTCCCAGCATCAGGGCCTTTTCCACTGAGTCAACTCTTCGCATGAGGTGGCCAAAGTACTGGAGTTTCAGCTTCAGCATCAGTCCTTCAATAGCATGTATATCTGGCCATTTTTGAAGAAACAAGGTGTAGAGTGGTAGGAGGTGACCCGTCACCAACTACGTTTGTGCACTTCTGTGGCTCTTTCCCCAAAGGCCCTTGTCAGAGTGGCTTGGACTGACGGAGCCCTTTGCTTCAGAAGCTCAGAGTGCCTATTCTGGCTTGCATCACGCTTGATCAACCAGTGTGAACCCGAGCCCGGCTTCCCTGCCCCACTGACCTTTCACTTAGCATGTGCCGGCATCTTTGGCGTAACGCTGTTCCTTGGGGATAGCCCTGGCCTGACCGGTCTGTGCCCTTCTTCGGGCTCGGCAGGAAGCCCTTCTGTTCATTCACACAGGAGACGATCCACGTGGCCAGTTTCCAGAAAGCAGTCTCACGGCGGTGAGACAAAACCCTGTCCTGCCAGTCAATTAGGATCTGTCATTTCCCCGCTTTGGTCAATGTGTCCCAGGAGGCTTGCAGCGAATATGGACATATATATATATTGAATACAAAATCGGGAACATTCTTCAA
>SNSB01003793.1:829963-886698 GCA_012922965.1 Capreolus pygargus | reverse complement strand
AGCCATCTGTTTAAAAGCACCAGAAGGGCTTTCTGCGTCATGTTGAATGTTTTACAAGCTGTGTCCAGACGAACTGTGAAACAGCCTGCTGAAATGGAGAGGGTCCGCGTCGGTTGTTAGCAGTGGGTCAGATGTCTACACGTGCCTGACAGTCAGAAGCCCTTCATAATTCTGTCACAGCCTGCGGCTGAAAACCCGAATGGGGCTTCAGCACCAAGGCAGTAGTCAGGGGGTGTTCTGTGAGGCTGTTCCACAGCACGCGGGATCCTCCCAGACCGGAGACTGAACCCATATCTCCTGCCTTTGCAGGCAGATTCTTAACCCCTGGTGGCTCAGACAGTGAAGAATTTGCCTGCAATGCAGGACACCCGGGTTTGGTCCCTCTGTCGGGAAGATCCCCTGGAGGAGGGCATGGCCACCCACTGCAGAATTCTTCCCTGGAGAATCCCGTGGACAGAGGAGCCTGGCAGGGTACAGTCCACGGGGTCGCAAAGAGTTGGACACAAATGAGCAGGAATAGCTGTGAGGCCAAAACATTGAATCATTCATTATAGGTTGCTCGTGACTTAAATAATTCTGTCTGTAGGCACAACCCTTTACGAAAGGGCTGATTAAAACCTCTAGTATCTGTGGTGGCCACAGAAGTGAACCCAATGAATTAAACCCAAGATGGACAGTCCATGGCAGAAGGGTAACATATTCGCATGTCCTGTTCTTAAGTATTTCATTTTTCACATCACAAGGAACAAGCTTTCTCTTTAAAGCAAGAGTTGGATAGATTCTCTATACTGTGTGTGTGTGTGTGTGTATGTGTGTGTCCAGCTGCTAAGTCGTGTCCGACTCTTTGCCACACCCATGGACTGCAGCGCGCCAGGCTTCCCTATCCTTCACTATCTCCCCGGGTTTGCTCAAACTCATGTCCACTGAGTCAGCGATGCCACCCAACCATCTCATCCTCTGTCGTCCCCTTCTCCTCCTGCCTTCAATCTTTTTTATAAGTGTGTAGAATTTCTTAATAATTTTCAGCTCATATCATTTAGTCATATAATGTTTAACATCTATAAAATGCAACTTCTAAAATATGGCATACGTTGTATTGGGCATTGTGGGGATACGGAAGCATTTTTTAAATGCCTGCCATCAAGGCTTTTTCTGGTTCTATCACTGACCACATCCATTTTTTATTTGTCTATTTCTTTATTTTTTTTCAAAGTTTTTCTTGGACGCTAGTTGCTTTACAATATTGCATTGTACGATAACGCAACGTTTCTTCTGCACAACACAGCAAGTCAGCCGCATGTATTTGGGGCTTCCTTGGTGGATCAGAGGGTAAAGAATCCTCCTGCCAGCGCCAGAGACGCGGGTTCCATCCCCGGGTCGGGAAGATCCCCTGGAGAAGGAGATGACAACCCGCTCCAGCATTCTTGCCTGGAGAATCCCCATGGACAGAGGAGCCTGGCGGCCTACAGTCCGAGAGGTGGCAAAGAGTCAGACACGACGGAGCGCCTAACACACACGTACCTATATTTTAATAGGAATATCAGGAGGACATTTTCCCTCTGTGGATTTAGTGCAGGGCACCCTAAGACATGACATGAACTTCAGCACTTCAGCTAGATATAACACGCCACAAGCACAGTGTATGTTCCCCACAGGAATGCTGGCGGCAGACTTGTTCATCACTGCCGAAATCTGGAAGCAACAGAGACGTCCTTCGGTAGGAGAAGAGGTGAGTGAACTAGGGTACGTCCAGGCAATCAGGGATCATTTAGTGCTAAAAAGAAAACAGCAAATGAAGCCTTGAGAAGATCTGAAGCCCGGTGTTCTTCAGCCCGTGGCTAGCGGGCTTCCAGCCATGAGTCCAACCCTTCCCAAACTCATGGGATGATCCGTGATCACCCTGTAGACTTGCCAGTTTTCCGAAGCCACGTTCAGTCTGCAGGATCCATAAAGCCGTGTACCGCCAGCAGGTCAAGTTCGAGTCGGTAGCCCCAGCAAGCACTGGCCATTTCATCAGTGGTAGATGATGCAAAGAGCTGACTCACTGGAAAAGACCCTGCTGCTGGGAAAGATTGAAGGCAGGCGGAGAAGGGGGCGACAGAGGATGAGATGGTTGGATGGCATCACCGACTCGATGGACGTGAGTCTGAGTAAACTCCGGGAGACGGTGATGGACAGGGAAGCCTGGCGTGCCACAGTCCGTGGGGTCACACAGAGTCAGACACTCTGAGCCACTGAACAATAAGAATAGGAAGTTAGAGGAATCTTTTTTCCCTCCAGCAAACTGTCCCTCACCCCCTCCACCTCGGGGCAAGCAGGTAGGCTGTTTACACAAATGCTAATTGAGGCAGTTAAGAAAGGAACAAAGGAAGGGAATTCCTGTTTCTCCTGTGGAAACACAGGGAACTAACCTCTAGATTCTGATAACTTGCCAGCAAAGCCTGGATGCTCTGAGCGTGGTGGTGGGGGGACACAAAACTCCTTTCAGATTGAAATCAACCTATTTGCCATTACTGTTTGGAGACTTTTGAGTAATTGGCAAACCGTGAGGAAGAGTGCTTGCCCTTTGATGCACCAATCAAAACTGAAGTGTGGGCAAAAATCCACCTTCACTCGGATCAGAACCTGAGGGCCATGTGGCAGGAAATCCAAACACCACGGGTGCAGAAGACGCGGGCACGGTGAAAGAGCCGCTAAAATATCATCACGTTTCCCCAAGACGGCCGCCTCCTGCCGCGAGGATACCGCATGGAAAACTCTCATCTCCAGTTTTTATTTTCCAATCTCCTGCCTGAGATGGAAGTGCTTGCCCGCCGCAAAATTGTCTGCTTGGAGCAAAAAGGAACGCGTTTTTCAGGCCAACAAGAGAGCATTCACACCTGAAGATTTGCTGTTAAGAGGTTCTATTCCCACCACTCCCCGCCCGGGCTGGCTCTAAAGATTAAAATAGCCAGTTGAGCACACAGAGGGTTTGAATTATGCGGCGGCAAGACATGTGAAAATGACTTCATTGTAAACGTTCGCCTCGATTTCACAGCTTTTGTCCGCTCTAGGGGGGAGGGTGCCAACTCTTTTCTTCTGGGGATGGATCAACACAGCCCTCCTCTCTCCATTCTGATGAGAGGAAGGCTTGTGCATGAATTAAAATTTCAAGTGTAATGAAAACCGATGGAGGTGCACAACTGATTAGGAATAAGACTGTGAGTCTTCATTATCAATTCATCAGCATTTTACAAGCCCCCACATCAACTTTTTTTTTGTTTTTTTTTAAGATTTCACTTGATATTGCCACATTCCCAGCTTGCTCAGATGGTAAGGAATCTGCCTGCGATGCAGGACACGTGGGTTCGATCCCTGGCTTGGGAAGATCCCCTGGAGAAGGAAATGGCAACCCACTCCAGTTTTCTTGCCTGGAGAATCCCATGAAAACTGATGTTATTAAGCAACCAATAAAAATTAATTTAAACAGAAACAGAGAAAAAGTAACATTTACCAAAGCCCTAACGACAATTTTTGGGCAAAATACATCTTTATATCTAATATTCCCTTTTTTGTAGGCCAGATTGAATTCATGTCAATTTTAATGACATCAGCTTAACTTGATTACATCCGCAAAGACCTTACTGTGAAATAAAGTTGCATTTGCAACTGCTAAGGGTTAGGATGTCAGAAATATCTTTTTTCGAGGGATGGTGGGAACACAATTCGACGTAAACCACCACTCCAAAATGAGCATCTCATATAATACTTATCGCCATTAATATATGTGTGTGTGTGTGTCTGCGTGTGTGTGTGTGAACTATAAATTGACACAATACTGCTGACATAGATGGTGGAAGACAACTGTTAAGTCAGCAAATGCTTATAGAATAGTTGCACAGAAATGCATCTAAATTTTACAATTACAATAATTAAAATCAGGGGTAGGAGCAGTGAACTCCAGCCTCAGAGAAGTGGTTGACTTTAAGTACAGAAGAGAACAAAAACCAGAACTGAGGATTAAAGAATATTTGGCAAAGTCTACAGAGCCCTTTTTTTAAAAATTAACTTTGCATTTCCTATCGGGTTATAGCCAATGAACAACGTTTGACAGTTTCAACTGGACAGTGAAGGAACTCAGCCACACACATACACATGTATCCCTTCTCCCCCAAACTCCCCTCCCATCCCGGCTGCTACATGACATTGAGCAGAGTTCCCTGCACTGTCCGTAGGTCCTTGCTGGTTCTCCACGTTAAACACAGCCGTGTGTCCATGTCCATCCCAGACTCCCTGACTGTCCCTTCCCCCATCCTTCCCACAGAGTCTTATAAATCTACAACATTAACAAATTAACACGCAAAGACACACACACATACACACGTCAAGAGCCTCTCCCTGACACTTGTTCATTCCGTATTTCGAAATCATTTCTATTTGGGGTGACTTGGAGATTTAGCTACTGAAAGCAATCAACGTGGTAAAAACGGGTAAAAGTGGTCATTTATAGACCACAGCATAATGGAAACGGCTGAAACATTTATCTGGTGATTTAGCCCTGTGTGTTTCCGGATTGCTCCTGAGGACAAAGGCAGGCCCCTCCTCATTTAAGTTCTAATGAGGGCATGTGTCTCCTTAAATTCAACATCTGCTAGAAATCCTCCCTGCCTCTTTCCACCTCTGTAATCCCCTCTCACCCCTTGCCTTCCACTTTGGTGACATCAGCAGTTTGGAGAACTCTGATTTCTGTCTTGTGTAACTTTCAAGCTTAGCTTGAAGCTGTTTCCACAGGTCAGGGCAGCAAACCGCATGCATGAATCGAAGCATTAAAAAAAAAAAAATGCACTGCAGGGAGATCCAACCAGTCCATCCTAAAGGAAATCAACCCTGAATATTCGTGGGAAGGACTCGCGCTAAAGCTGAAGCTCCAATCCTTTGGCCCACCTGATGGGAAGAACTGACTCATTGGAAAAGACCCTGATGCTGGGAAAGATTGAAGGTGGGAGGAGAAGGGGACCACAGAGGATGAGACGGCTGGATGGCATCACCCACTCGATGGATATGAGTTTGAGCAAGCTCTGGGAGTTGGTGATGGACAGGGAGGCCTGACGGGCTACAGTCGTGGGGTCCCAAAGAGTCGGACACAACTGAGCAATGTAGCTAAAGCAACAAAGTGCTGGGGAATTTCAGTTAACCACAATGTAAGATGCATGGGAAAAAAAAAAAAAAACACCCGTGGCGTCTCTAATAAATCACACACAAACACTCACAGATGCTCTTCTCCTTAGAAGTGGAATCTCTGGGCAGCACACAGGTTGCCCCATTAAAAAGCAGCCCTTGAAGGCTTTCACGCATCCAGAGAGAAATGCAAGTTGGAATTGCCTGCTGGTCCAGTGGTTAAGAGTCTGCCCGCTGCTGCAGAGGACACAGGTGTGATCCCCGGTCAGGGAAGAAGCCGGTGCACAGGGCAACTGAGCCCGCACACTCGAAAGCCTGTGGTCCACAACAAGAGCAGACGCCACAACTCGAGAGGAGCCCCCACTCGCCGCAACTAAAGAAAGCCTGCTTGCAGCAACAAGAAAAAGGTGCAGCCGGAAAGAAAAATGCAAGTCACACGTATCCTGCTAGGCTACAACACAAAAGTCAACCACATGTTGAAACTCATAGACTTCCTTATCTCTTTCGAGCATCTTAAAATCTACAAGCGTTGCATAATTATCTCCTAGAAACTTATTTTAGCTACTGGAACATTGAGTGGGTTCTTTTGCTTCTATTTCTGCTTCCAAAGGCAGCTGCCTGGGTCATTGGTTCAGGGAGAAAACACAAACCAAAAACAGTGCCAAACCAGGGCAATAACCAGATTCAATTTGCAGTCGTTAATAATCAAGAAACTGCTGAATAATCCAATCCACTAGGCTGTATGAAGCTCCGGCAAAACAATCCAAAGACAACAATTACTTTGTCAGAACAGATTAATCATTATGATTAACCAAATAAAAGACTTTTAAAGTACAAAAAAAGAACTAATTAATCGCAGCATTTTTGCAATTACTATCTAAGGTCTACTCATTTCAAAGGATAAATCCATAATAAAGAAACTAGATTTCCTTGGTAAATGATACACTAGGCCACATACATATGAGGAAGAAAGTCAATGCCGATTTCTAGAATTTCAGTACTCAACACATGAGGTCATTTTCACAGAATATTTTCCCTAGAGGATCAAGTCTGGTAGGGTAACAGGAAAATAATTTATAACAATCTGAGTGCACTGTTTTGCTTCTCTACTGGCAAGAAAACGTGTTACAGAGCAATTACATTGATTAAATGTACAAGGAATTTGTCTGTAAAGTTTTTGGGGTATTCCTGTGGAACCAAAGTCTGGGATCCATTCCTCTATGATACCGTCTGTAATGGGTGCTAAGTCGCTTCAGTTCTGTCTGACTCTTTGTGACCCCATGGACTGTAGCCCACCAGGCTCCTCCATCCATGGGATTCTCCAGGCAAGAATACTGGAGAGGGTTGCCATGCCCTCCTCCAGGGGATCTTCCCCACCCAGGGATCGAACCCACATCTCCTGTGGATAATGCATCGCCAAGCAGGTTCTTTATCACCAGCGCCACCTTTAGCAGCAATACCTTCTGCATTCCCACAAATCATTGTTTGGTAAACATCTGCTCTCTCTTTTATATATTTATTTACTCAGTGAATTTCCCTGAGCTCAGCTCGTATGGAAAACCCAGTCTTTCTAAAAAGAAAACTGGCTTCTTAAATGCCTTCGATATCCAAATCAAGTTTGCAACTCATAAAACTGCTCACTGGGAATTTCCTGGTGGTCCAGGGGTTGAGACTCCCTGCTCCCAAAGCAAGAGGCCCCGGGTTCAATCCCTGGTTAGGGAACTAGACCCCCCCTGCTGCAACAAAGGCCCAGCAAAGTCAAGTGAGGCAAAGGAGCTGAGGCTTCCCTGGTGGCTCAGGCGTTAAAGAAACGGCCTGCCATGCAAAAGACCCGGGTTCGATCCCTGGGTGGGGAAGATCCCCTGGAGGAGGGCGTGGCAACCCACTCCAGTATCCTTGATGGGAAATCCCGTGGACAGAGGAGACTGGTTCGCTACACTGGGCAACTAATGCTTCAAACAAATGGATTTTAAAAAAAAGAAAAAAGCTGTTCAGTGACAGTGTATTGTCTTAGTAGCAATATTGTTGTTTTCCCCCCAAATCCTGCGCAATTCGTATTTCAAGAGCATTTCACACCAAACCTTCAGGTGGATGGAAAACTCTGAACCAGAACAAGCAACTTCACTTATAAGAATGCTTTTTTCTGTTAACACTGTTTGCATCACTGGAATCACCAGGTGATTATAATTGTCTCTTCACTTTACTATTTTCCCAGGTAATCTTGACCTCTGGAAGATTAACTGTATTGTGAATTATCCCTGTAGAGATGATCACCGGATAAAACACAGCAGCACCTTTTTTTTTTTTTTTGTATATATTATACTTCAGAGAACAGAAAAGGTAATGGCAGAATGAAAGGGCAAATTATTCTCACTCCCAGATGAGAAAAAAAATCATCGTAACATCTTTGGCAAAGCAAGACAGATATTTCAGATACATTTCAAGGTAACAGCACTTTAAACTCTTAGTGACAGTTTGGATACATGAAAAATAAATGAATAAACCATGCTCTTTCGTTGGTGATACAGCAAATGAGTGTTGAAATGGTCACAAAATGTATGTTCGGACTTTTTTGTTGTTCTGATGAACTGGGTTGAATTGGCCACAACAGCTCACTGATAAAGAATCTGCCTGCACTGCAGAATGTGTGGGTTCGATCCCTGAGTTGGGAAGACCCCCTGGAGGAGGGCGTGGCAACCCACTCCAGTATTCTTGCCTAGAGAATCCCATGGACAGAGGAGCCTGGCGGGCTACAGTCCATGGGGTCTCAAAGAGTCAGCTACGACTTACCGACTGAGCAAACACACATGCACAAGATCCTGAGATTCACAGTTTTCTAAGCAGAGACTCATCCCCCTGAACTGTATGTGTAACCTTCATAGGCTCCCGCATCTTAAGCATCTCTTCCCATTTCGGGCCGGGTCGTGCATTTTTGGGGTGACTTCGCTCCGTGCAAAGATTTGAGACACATTCAGCTGCACCGAGGCAAAAAGACGTGCCGAGTGAATCCATCAAGCGTTTCCACGTGCTGTTTCCATTAGCAGCCCGGGAGCACGTAAGCGTCAGGGCCGGTGTAATTTGTCAGGGACTCGCTGCGTTGACAGGGTGGTGTTGGGACTGGTGTAGTATCTCGGGCGGGCAATTTCCCAGACTGAATCACTTTCCATCGTGAATGCTACTGGAATTCACACCAGACCCACGGCCATGGCCATCCATGACACACCACTCACGGTGCCCTCAGACCTTATGCACACGAGTCCTCATTGTTGACTCTCAGAAAACAAGATGATGAGACCTGTGGCCTGAATTCTGACGTCGTGCCGGGCCTCTCAACACGCCTGGGTCCACAGGCCTCCAGTTCTCAGTTATCCTGCCATCGTGGGCTATGCACCTCCAGTTTCGGGATTCTTCCTTCAAAGCTCACAGCAAAGCCAAAACCCTTCCTGAAATCGGGACCAAACTCTTCTCTCTGAGATTTGTCGATGTTATTTTCATTGTTCGGTTGCTCAGTCGTGTCTGACTCTTTGCGACCCCATGAAGTGAGACACGCCAGGCCTCCCTGTCCTCACCAACTCCCAGAGTCCACCCCAACCCATGTCCATTGAGTCGGTGATGCCACCCAACCCTCTCATCCTCTGTCGTCCCCTTCTCCTCCTGCCCTCAATCTCTCCCAGCATCAGGGTCCTTTCCAAGGAGTTGGCTCTTTGCATCAGGTGGCCTAAGCATTGGAGTTTCAGCTTAATCCTTCCAATGAACACCCAGGACTGATGTCCTTTAAGATGGACTGGGTGGATCTCCTTGCAGTCCAAGGGACTCTCAAGTCTCTTCTCCAACACCACAGTTCAAAAGCATCAATTCTTAGGCGCTCAGCTTTCTTCACATCCACAGATGACTCCTGGAAAAACCATAGCTTTGACTACATAGACATTTTTCAGCAAAATAATGTCTCTGCTTTTTAATATGGTTTTTTCCTTGAGTTTAGAATGATTTTTATCCACAAATACTGTGTTTTCAGACCTCTTTTCCACTGATTCCACTACTTAAAATTATCAAGTTTATTGTTCATGAGAGCTCCCTGCCATGCTTTCCCTCTTATTATTTATTTTCTGCTATTTGCAGACATGTCAATATGACCAGATTTTACTCTTGCTTAAAGTTACTTAAACTGTCTTCTCGGTAAAACAAAGAAGACTAAAATAGTCAACACAATTTTGCATTTCGTGTTTGTTTGTTTGTTTGTTTTTGCATTGCATGTTTTTTAAAATGCTTTTCTAACGTTGGAGAAGGAAATGGCAACCCACTCCAGCACTCGTGCCTGGAAAATCCCATGGATTGAGGAGCCTGAGAGGCTACAGTCCACGGCATCGCAAAGAGTCGGACACGACTGAGCGACTTCACTCTTCTGATGTTAAACATGGTTTATATCCAACGCAACTGAAAATGCTCATTGGAAACGATACCATGCACTTCAGCGTTCATAGCAGCACTATTCACAACAGCCAAGACGTGCAAACGACCTGAATGTCCATCGAGAGAGGGATCGATAAACAAGATGTGGTACACTTATACGGTGGAATATTAGTCAGCCCTGAAAAGGAATGAAATAAAGCCATTTGCAGAGGTGCGGATGGGCCTAGAGATTATGTTACTAAGTGAAGGAAGCCAGACGGAAAACAAACATCGGGTATCACTTATACGTGAAATCTAAAAAACAACACCCCCTAGTTACTATAACAAAACAGAAGCAGACCCAGAGATACAGAGGCCAAACTCGTAGGTGACCAGTAAGGAGAAGGAAACGGGAGAGGGGCCCATGACCCATTAAATGCAAACTTATTAAGGGCTTCCCTGGAGGCTCAGCTGGTAAAGAATCTGCCTGCAGTGCGGGAGATCTGGGTTCCATCCCTGGGTCCGGAAAAATCAGACACGCGTGAGCGACTGAGCATACATCTTCCATTTATAGGCACTATAAAAGGTTGGCTCTATTCCCTGCACTGTCCCATACATCCCTGTAGCTTATATTTTATTACAGTGAAAATGGAAGTTGCTCGGTCGTGTCTGACTCTTTGCAACCTCATGGACTGTAGCCCGCCAGACTCCTCTGTCCATGGGATGTTCCAGGCCACAATACTGGAGTGGGTTGCCATTTCCTTCTCCAACAAATGGAGCGTAAACTTTAAAAACTGTCAAAGACTACACTTTATACCTGAAACTTACATAATATTATACACCATCAACTATACCTCCATTAAAAGCAAATGAAAATAATTACTTCAGAAAATGGTTTTTAGTACATTCACAAGGTTATGCAACCACCATCTCTCTCTGGTTCTAAAATATTTGGCCAGAAAGAGTTTGTTGGAGACTTTTTTTCTGTAAGACCATACGGAAAACCAAAAACAAACTTTTTGGCCAACTCAATATGTTCATCAGCCCAAAAGTAAAGTCTGTTTGTAGTCACTCTGTATTTTTCTGTCTGTGTAACCCTTGGCAACCGCTAATAAACTCTCTGTCTGTATTTCCAATTCTGGACTTTTCACATATATGGAATCTTATCATGGTCTGCCCTCTATGTCTCGCTTGTTTCACATTGAAAGCTGCGCAGTCGTGTCCGACTCTTTGCCACCCCGTGGACTATACAGTCCATGGAATTCTCCAGGCCAGAATCCTGGAGTGGGTAGCCGTTCCCTTCTCCAGGGGATCTTCCCAGCCCGGGGATCAAACCCAGGTCTCCCACATTTCAGGTGGATTCTTTACCAGCTGAACCACCAGGCAAGCAATAGGATATGACAAATACCAAGCAGGAGACGGATTCAGACATAAAGACTATCTTCACAGGACGTCACTGGATTTCCCTGGTGGTCCAGTGGTTAAAACTTTCCCTTCCAGCACAAGGGGTGAAGGTTCGATCCCTGGATGGGTAGCTAAGATCCCCCACGCCCCAGGGCCAGAAAACCAAACCATGAAAAACAGGAACAATATTGTACAAAATCCAATAAAAACTTTAAAAATGATCCACATCAAAAACAAATCATTATTTAAAAAGAAATCATACCTTACAAAGTCTGGCTGTCATCTGATTTAACAGACAATAAAGCTGAAGGCTTATTAGCACTTGTCTTATTTTTTTTCCCCCTCCTCCTCCATTTATGATGTTTCCATTATTTCCTTTATTTATTTATTTTTAAACTATTTTTATTTGACTGCACTGGTCTTGGTTGCAGTATGTGGGATCTAGTTCCCTGGGCAGGGATCGAACCTGGGCCCCCTACATTGGGAGCACAGAGATTTAACCACCGGACCACCAGAGAAATCCCCATTATTTCCTTTAAATAAGAATTAAACGCTCCCATTGGAAACACAGTTTCTGGTTAGATGCTCAACTTCTCTTATGCTGGCTAACTAGCTCACCTCACATACAAAAAAACAACAAAGCTTAAACTCTGCTTTTGAAGAACCCAAATTTGTGCCGCAGGTGATTTAGATTGACTGTATCTTCTACCGGCTAATCAGGAAACAAGAATTCTTTTCTCAACAAATTGACCTATAGTTGATTTACAATGTTGTGTTAGCTTCAGGGGTATAGCAAAATGATTCAATTATGTATATATATGAAAGTGATAGTCGCTCAGTCATGTCCGACTCTTTGAGACCCCATGGGCTACACGGTCCATGGAATTCTCCAGGCCAGAATAGTGGAATGTGTAGCCTTTCCCTTCTCCAGGGTCCTTCCCAACTCAGGGATGGAACCCAGGTCTTCCACATTGCAGGCGGATTCTTTACCAGCTGAGGCACCATTCCCTGGTGCCTCATATACATGTGTGCGTTTATAAATATATACATATGTATATGTATATGCAATCCACTTCAGTATTCTGGCCTGGAAAATTCCATGGACAGAGGAGCCTGGTGGGCTACAGTTCACTGGGTCGCAAAAGAGTAGAACATGACTGAGCACATAATATAGCCGGTGGTGCTGGTCATAAAGAACCCACCTGCCAAGGCAGGACATGTAAAAAACGTGAGTGCGATCCCTGGGTCGGGAAGATCCCCTGCAGGAGGGCATGACAACCCACTCCAGTATTCTTGCCTGGAGAATCCCATGGACAGAGAAGCCTGGCGGGTTACAGTCCATGGGGTTGCAAAGAGTCAGGCACGTATGAAGCGACTTAGCACACACATACATATTTCACACCATTTTTCATTATGTGCTATCACAAGATATTGAGTCGAGTCCCCTGTGGTATACAATAGGCGCTTATTAGCTGTTTTATACATAGTAGTCAACATACTATCAATCCCGAAGTTCTAATTTGTCCCTACCTCAACTTTTTTTATAGAAGTGAGCCAAAACAGATGAAATATACATTACTTATAGTTATTTAAGTATTAGATATTACCTCATTCTCTATGCACATGTAAGGATCTCAGTCCATTTCGGGTGAGTGATCAAATCCTTTCTGGATGATAATGGGCTCCGCAGTCAAATGCTGACTGCCAACTTTTGTCGAGTGTGAAACTGTACGTTGCTTATTTTATGGAGCGTGTTTCCTAACATCCTAGGTCCATGTGATTCCGTTGGAAGCAAAATTCAAAAGCCAGTCATTCGATTTACACCTTAAAACAGAGATTCCCAACCTTTTCAGCACCAGGGACTGGTTTTCGTGGAAGGCAATTTTTCCACGGACAGGGGAGGGGTGGGGGAAGGTTTCAGGGTAACTCAAGCATGTTACGTTTATCGTGCACTTTACTTCTGTTATTAACACATCAGCCCCACCTCAGATCATCAGGCATTAGTTCCTAGAGGCTGGGAGACCCTTGGCTTAATGCAAACTTCAGACTGGAGACGTGTGTTTACACCAATGCTGGCCATGGTGGAAAATGCACTATTTCTTGGCAGCTGAATCAGAGGTTATACACAGCCCTTGGCCAGTGAGATGTTAAATCTGTGTCCTCGTATTCACTCCCACAGTAAAAATGCAGGACCGCGTTCAGCAAAGCCTGTGTTTCTCTATAAATTACACTCAGCTCTCTTCCCAAGGCTGTATAAGTTCCATTTCCTCCTCTCCAGTATATTGGTCATGCCGTTCAACCCGGAGGATTTTTCAGTTTGGAATGAAAATCTGGATACCTAACACCCCAAGGGGTGGGGAGGCGTCTCTTCATGTCATTGTTCAGTCACTAAATCATGTCTGAATCTTGGCAACCCACGGACTGCAGCCCGCCAGGCTTCCCTGTCCATCAGCAACTCCCAGAGTTTGCCCAAACTCATGTCCACTGAGTGGGTGATGCCATCCAGCCATCTCATCCTCTGTCGCCCCCTTCTCCTCCCGCCCTCGATCTTCCCCAGCATGAAGGAATACGCTTCCGTCAAATTTCACCTTGCTCAACCTCTTGCTCTGTGTCAGCTACTCTACGCATTCCACACACGTCTCCATTTCCTAGAAGCTTGTGCATCCGTGCGTTTAGCCTGCTCATATTTTAATGACAAAAGGAAGGTCAAGGAATGTCAGAGAGCGTGCACGTGGCGTGCTTGGAGAGCTGAGAATGTAAACAGGAAATCTATTCCAGACCCCGCTCCTGGCCACCCCCTACCCCCACCCCAAGCCTTTCACCCAAATTCAGCTTGCTCCTGATTTCTGTCTACATCCAGGAAGGAAACTGTCACGGTCAGTTTATTCGTTTATTTACACAAATAAACTCTCGTGTGTTCCATGACTGTCCCAGATCCAAAGGGACGATCCCATCAGCGTCTCAGCTTTTCAGAATTCGTCTCGGTTTGGAGGCGAAATGAAATCCTCTGCCCAGTGATGCTAAGAGCTTTGTGCTGATTTTCCCCCCTTTCTTTCTTGTCTTATTTGTACAAATCCCTGCCACTCTTTTCTTTGATTTAGCTGGCCTCACTTGTTTCTAATTTTCCAGATGCCAGGCAAAATCCCCAGGATTTTAGTCTTTCTTGATTCCTAATAAACCATTTATTTCTTGATTCCTTGTTTTAAGCTCCCGCTGATCCCACATGTTCCGCATGACAGAGGTTCTGACGTGCGTCTGTCGTTATGGCTTATGTATCATTGGCTGACATCATCATTACAGTTTTAATTGTTGGCCGGAAAAAAATGATTTAGAAGAGTGCTATTCATCTCCCAAGCATGGCAAGTTTGGGTTTCTATTTTTCTTCCCCTTCCGTTGAAAATGTATAATTGTATTGCATTGTAATTGGTGACGCTTAAAATTTTAGGGGAGGGTGGTGATGCATCTGTTGGCTTCCCTGGGGGCTCAGATGGTAAAGAGTCGGCCTGCAGTGCAGGAGACCTGGGTTGGCAAGATGCCCTGGAGAAGGAAATGGCAACCCACTCCAGTATTCCTGCCTGGAGAATCCCATGGACGGAGGAGCCTGGGCTATACAGTCCATGGGGTCACAAAGACTCAGACACAGCTGACTCTGTCTGCGAGTAACGCACACACTTTCATTTCCCAAGGGCAGTAGGTTCGGTTTCTATGATCTCCTTTGTGTTGAAAATGTATAATTGTATGGCATTTTAATTGGTGACACTTTAATTTTTTTTTGGAGGGTGATTATGAATATGTGGAGGTCTTTTCCGGGGCTTGATGCAGACGAAGAACAAATGATGAGACTGTGATAAACACCCGTATCTCTGCTCTTTCTTCAAGATGGCGCAGACACAACCGTGTTTTCCACCATCGGTTTTAACCACTTGAGTGTCAAGATGATAACTGTGAGGCTTCAGGCTTCCTTGCTTTCAAATCAGCTCCCAGTACACCCACAGCTTAGTCATACACACGGGTTCCACAGTACTCCTGAATTGTGCATTTCCCTCCTCAAATTTTTACTGTCTGAATATCAGTTTACACCAGAAGTCTAACTTTCCGTCCTGTTCTTTAAATTAATACACACTGGATGTGCTCAGTCACTTCAGTCGTGTCCAGCTCTCTGTGACCCCACGGTCTGCGACTGCACCAGGCTCCTTTGTCCATGGGATTCTCCAAGCGAGAATACTGGAGTGGGTTGCCATGCCCTCCTCCAGGGGATCTTCCCGACCCAGGGATCAAACCCGGGTCTTCCGCAAGGCAGGCGGATTCTTTACCTGTATTCCGTAACTGTGACAAAGCCAAAGTACCATTCCATCAGCATCTCAGCTTTTGTAGAATTCATCTCGGTTTGGAGGAGATATTAAATGCTCTGGCCACCACCAGAGATCAAACACAAGGAAGACTTTTGGTAGAAACACCCAGGTATACTGACATTTGTGTTCAGAAATTTCTACCTTAGCAACGCCACAAAGTCTGTCTCCTTCCAAAATCTAGGTACAACATTCACCATCATTTTCTGCATGAGGCATAACTTTAATTCTGTGGCGTCTGCAGTGCTGTGTGCTTTTTTGTTTTTTTAATTTGTACTGGAGTATAGTAGCTTTACGAGCTTCCCTTGTGATTCAGCTGGTAAAGAATCCACCTGCCACGCCGGAGATCTGGGTTCGATCCCTGGGTTGGGAAGATCCCCTGGAGAAGGGAACAGCTACCCACTCCAGTATTCTGGCCTGGAGAATCCCATGGACAGAGGAGCCTGGTGGGCTATACAATCCGTGGGGTTGCAAAGAGTTGGACACGACTGAGCTACTAATGCAAGACTTCTACAGTATCTGGCCTTGCATTCAGGTCTTTGATTCATTATGAGTTTATTTTTGTGCATGGTATTAGGGGGTGTTCTAATTTCTGGCCTGGAGAATTCCATGGTCTCTGTAGTCCGTGGGGTTGCAAAGAGTCGGACACGACTGAGCGCCTTTCACTTCACTTCCCTTTATGAACTTACCTTAGTTTCTGCTGTACAGAAAAGTGAGTCAGCTCTATGTATACATATATCCCCTCTTCTTAGGTAGCTCAGAAGGTAAAGAAATGCCTATAATTCGGGACATCACTGCGTCAGGAAGATCCCCCGGAGGAAGGCATGGCAACCCACTCCAGTATTCTTGCCTGGACAGAGGAGCCTGGTCACTATTGTTCAACGGCTCAGTGGTGTCCGATTCTCTGCGATCCCATGGACTGCAGCTTGCCAGGCCTCCCTGTCCTTCACTGTCTCCCGGAGCTTGCTCAAACTCATGTCCATGGAGTCGGTGATGCCATCCAACCGTCTCATCCTCTGTCATCCCCTTCTCCTCCTGCCCTCAATCTTCCCCAGCATCAGGGTCTTTTCCAGTGAGTCAGCTCTGCTCATCAGGTGGTCAAAGGATTGGAGTTTCAGCTTCAACATCAGTCCTTCCAATGAATATTCAGGACTGATGTCCTTTAGGAGGGACTGGTTGGATCTCCCTGCAGTCCAAGGGACTCTCAAGAGTCTTCTCCAACACCACAGTTCCAAAGCCTCAATTCTTCAGTGGTCAGCTTTCTTTAGAGTCCAGCTCTCACGTCCATACACGACCACTGGAAAAGCCATAGCCTTGATTGTTGGCAAAGTAACATCTCTGCTTTTTAATATGCTGTCTGGGTTGGGCATAGTGTGAATTGTGTATACATGTCCGTCCCAGGCTCCCAATTCACCCCACCACCCTTTCCCCGTTGGTGTCCACACCTTCATTCTCCTCATCCATGTCTCTACCTCTGCTTTGCAGACAGGTCAATCAGTCCCATTTTTCTAGATTGCACAGATATGCATTAATGTAGGATATTTGTCTTTCCCTTTGTGACTTTACTGCATTCTCTGCGGCAGTCTTCAGTGCCCAACGTTTGCATCTCACTGTGTGTTGGCACCAAGTCACACAAAATATCTCTTCTACTCAGACAAAAGGTCTCTTTCATGACCTTAGACCTCGATTCCATTTTTTTCCCTCCCTCAAAATGTTAAAATTCTCTCCTGACTCACCGCCCCAGATTCAGGCTAAACTCTCTCTGAGCCATCTCCCCGTCCTGCCCCCAGCCCCGATTCAAAACCACGGCTTAGTCCCTTTCACGCTTCCTATCAGCAACTCTGGGTATTCTGGTTGAACCCTTCTAGAGCAATCAACAAAGTTGCAGGTGTGAAATATTCAAAACCAGGCATCCCTGAGCTATATCACTTCCTCACCGAGTTTTCTGTTCCATTCATCAAAAGGAAAATTCTTCATATAAAAATATTTTTCACACTTTTTTTCCCCAAAGATATGCTGCCCATAATGTAAAATGCATCCTTTTCTGAGAGCCCAGTTTCGCGACACCTTGACAAAGGCATGATCTTATGTCGTCACCTCCACAATTTAAGACATCGAATATCTTCGACACTCCTTCCGCCCCGAACTTTCCACCCTTCAGTTTGTAGTCAGACCCGCTGCGTATATGCAGTCCTGGAAACCACTGATCTAAGCATCCTACCTTTATATTTTTTCTTCTTTATTTTTTATTGGAGGACGATTGCTTTATAAATTTGTGTTGCTCCCTGCCATACATCAACACCAATCAGGCCTAGGTGTACATGTGTCCCCTCCGTCTTGAACCTCCTCTCCCACCTCCCACCGATCTAATTTGTCACAAACCACCGGGTTAACCGCCTTATGTCACAGAGCAAATTCTCACTGGCTATCAATAGGGCTTCCCTCATAGCTCAGTTGATAAAGAATCTGCCTGCAGCGCAGGAGATCTGGGTTCGATCCCTGGGTCAGGAAGATCCCCTGGAGAAGGGCATGGCAACGCACTCCAGGATTCTTGCCTGGAGAATCCCATGGACAGAGGAGCCTGGTGGGCTATGGTACATGGGGTTGCAAAGAGTCAGACACGACTGAGCAGCCGAACACAGATACTAGAATATATATAAGCACAAATACATGAACATATATCAGTGAGGATGCGTACTTCTGAGCAACTAACATACAAATCACATAATACATTGTACATGTCCAGTAAGATGCAGAGCAAAACATTATGCAGCACAACACACCGAGGAAACTCCACCTATTCCTTTTAAAACCCATTCTCGTCTCCCTTTTATCTTGTCAATATCCTTCCTACACTCTCCCAGTGACCTGGGAGACGCATGGAAGGGTGGATGAGAAGCCAGACCTTAGATTTCAGGTGTCTCGGACCCAAATCCTGACCGGACCTCCAGCCTTTTACTGTAAAAAAAAAAAAAAAAAAAACATCATTTATTTATTTGTTTGTTTATTTTGGCCGCACGGAGTCTTCATCGCCATGAACGGGCTTTCTCTAGTGAGCAGAGGTTACTCCGTTTTTCGTGTGTTTGTTTTTTTTAATTTATTTTTAAACTGAAGGGCAATTGCTTGACAGAATTTGGCTGGTTCCTGGCAAACCTCGGCAGGAATCAGCCACAGGTATGCATACATCCCCTCCCTTTTGAACCTCCCTCCCACCTCCCTCCCCATCCCACCCCCTCTGGGTTGACACAGAGCCCCTGTCTGAGTTCCCTGAGACACACACCCAGTTCCCGCTGGCGCTCTACGTGACATATGGTGATGCAGGTCTGCATGTTACTCTCTGCACACATCTCACCCCCTCCTCCCCTCTCCCCGAGTCCGTAAGTCTGTTCTCTGGGTCTGTTTCTCTATTTGCAGGGCAGCCACAGAGGCTACTCTTAGTTGCAGGTATGAGCTTCTCATTGAGATAGCTTTTCTTCTCGCAGACCACAGGCTGTGCGCACCTGGGACTCAGTAACTGTGATCCACGGGCTTAGTTGACCCAGGGCAGGCGGGATCCTCCCGGACCAGGGACGGAACCCGTCTCTCCTCACTTGCAGGCCGATTCTCAACCACTGGACGGACAGGGCAGTCCCCGCCTTTTACGTTTGACAAGTCCAAGGGCAGGGGTGGTCCACTGGTTAAGACTCGGGCTTCCACTGCCGTGAGCCCGGGGTTTCATCCCTGTTCGGGGGTCCTCAGATCTCAGAAGTCTCACAGTGCAGCCAAAAAAAAAAGCAAATCACATCCATCCATACTCCTTCCAAACCCTTGCAAAGACGGAGCGAGTAAGCAACAAGGTGGTGGTTCCGGGAGAATGTTGCTCTTTGGGGTTGAGCAGGTATTTCTGCCAGTTGAATGTGTGAAGGTGTGTCCAGCCGCGTCTGACTCTTCTGTGACCCCCACGGACCTGTAACCCACCAGGCTCCTCCGTCCATGGGATTCTCCAGGCAGGGATGCTGGACTGGGTAGCCATTTCCTCCTCCAGGGGAATCTTCCCGACCTAGGGATCGAACCCACGTGCCCTGTCATCTCAGGTCTGGTTGACTTCCAGTGCAGATAGACAAAAGCACAGTGCGGAGAAGAAAGGGCATCCAAGGGCAGGGAAAATGGGTTACATTTTTCTCGTCCAGCCGGAACACACGAGTATCATGTCACGCACCCAGACGCCGTGGGCTGATGGTGTGATAACTGGCACCAACTTCTGGAACCTCCCGGCTCACCCGGGCGTGGACATTCCCCCAAGGATGCTGTTGGCTTGGGTCCCTGCAGGGAACTGCAGCAAGCTCAGCCCCTGGCTGAAGACCAAGGAAATCCGGGCTTATCAGCTGCGTCAGCATCCCCTACCTCGGGGCTCCCCACATGCGCCAGCCATGGGTCTGCTCAGCATAAGCCCCCGCGCAGGCCAGGCGGCCAGTCCTGCAGAGATTAGCCTTGCATTTCAGCACGAGTCACCGAGCCAGACGCTTTAGTGTGTGTTTGTGTCTAAGTACGTTCCAGTTGACTGGTTCCACTGGTTCCGCTTGACCTTGTCCATCTCCAACTCCAAATCTCTCTCCGCGCACCAGTCCCCGCTAGTAACCATAAATCCGCTAAGTCTGTGAGTCTTTTTCTAAATCAGTTCAAGGGACTGTTTGTGCGACTTGCCTGTTCTCCCTTCTTATAAACAAACTCCCTGGCATTTGCTATCTATTTAGGCTGCAAGCAGGGCTTATCTCTCTTCCTTATAAAACATCCTCAGGGCGCTTGGCTCTTTGTGTGGAAGCATCCTTTGTTTACCTTTTCCATTGCACACCTCGGGGATCTCTGAAAACATTAGCTGAGCTTCTCTGCAGTACTCCAGCCTCCTCGCCTCCGTGCCTATTTGGAGTTCCTTGGCGTGGGAGGTGGGAGGGGCGGATTATGTCTGACCTTTTATCTTTCAAGACTGCGGTGGACCAGGGTATAGTTGCACGCTTTTGATGCCTGTCTTTTCAAGGCTGGCTGTCCCACAGAGCCGTGCGTCTCCGCAGGAATGTTTGGGCTTCAAGTACCTTTCTCCCTCTGTTCCTGTAGTTTTAGTTCGTAGTTTTAAAAATATATCTATATTATTTTTTTCTAAAATATTCATTTATTTAACTTGCTATGGGTGGTGAAAGATATGGAAGCCTGACGTCCATGGGGTTGCAGAGTCCAACACAAGTGAGCAATGCTGGGTCTTACTGCGGCTTGGAAATCTTCCATCTTTTCCTGCAACTTGTGGGCTCTTCTTTTTTTTCCCCCCTATAGTTGTGGCAAACAGGACCTTTAGTTGTGGCTTATGACCTCTTCCTTGGGGCACTTGGGATCTAGTGCCCTGACCGGGGCTGCCAGCCAGACCCCCCGAATCTGGAGCTCAGAGTCTTAGCCACTGGACCACGAGGCTGGTCCTACACCTTCTTATTCTTTTAGACGTTTCTCAAGGAACCTCAGATGCAGAAGGCTCATCAAGATCCTTCTAGCCTTCTGATACCCTTTGGGAAATCAGTAGAAATTCATGCCCACTTACTGTGTGTGTGTGTGTGTGTGTGTGAATTGCTCAGTCGTTTCCGACTCTTTGTGACCCCTTGGACTGCAGCCCGCCAGGCTCCTCCATCCATGAGATTCCCCAGGCAAGAATACTGCAGTGGGTTGCCATTCCCTTCTCCAGGGGATCTTCCCGGCCCCAGGGATCGAACCCTTGACTCCTCCATTGCAGGTGGATTCTTTACCGTCTCAGCCTGCCCTAGCCCATAATTGAAAACCACGCATGTCAGTCTGGAGAAATTTTCTAGGGTTACCTCATTACATTTCACATTGTCTTTTTTGCCCCATATCCAACAAACGCTGTTTAAAAGCATTTTGCAGTGAGGTGAAGGGAAGGGGAAGTCGTATCGGGAATTTCTCTGATGGGCTGCCTTCTGCCGCATTGTTAAGGACTGATTAATTCGCTCCAATTCCGTAAGAGCCCACGTGCAATGTGAGGTTGTCAGGACGCACACTACAGCATGGATATCTTATCCCAGATCTTTCTGGCAGGAAGGCTTAAAAATTGAGGGAAATTCTGTGCATCGCAAAAAAAAAAAAATGTCCTTTGTTAATGGATTACATCCCAGGCGGCAGGCTAGAGAGTCAGCCACCACTTTATGCGCTGCTGGGCAGAAAAGAACAACAACACCCTATTGAGCCATCACTCTTCCTCCAAATGTGACCAAACGTGATTGTATCTCCTAAGAGTGAGTGAGGTGTGCCGGCTTGAAAGATGTAGCGTGCATTACGACTAGCGTTTAGGGGAGCGGGGCAGGGCGCAGTTTCCTTACAAACACACAAACTCATCTCAGTTATTCTGCCTCATCTTTTCAGGCTCTGCATCTTTGTCTTTCTCTTGTTCAGCTGGTGTTGAACATCGTCTCAGGCGAAGCGATTTTAAAAATTAAAGACTTGGCTTGTATATCTCTGTAAGCGGCGTGAGATGCTCTTTAGAAATTTTTTTCTTTTTATTTGAGTGTCATTGATTTACCAGCGTTGTGTTAGTTTCAGGAACACCCCCACAGGGATTCAGAAATACATATGCATGTATCTACTCTTTTTCACGTTTTTTTTTTTCCCCATTTAGGTTTATTACAGAATACTAAGCAGTTCCCTACTGCTCTAGAGATGTCTTACTGCAGTTAGTTATTTCCTGGGCTTTTTTTTTCTTCTTTTAATAGTTTGACTGTGCTGTGTGGCATATCAGATCTTAGTTCCCTGATAAGGGATCGAACCTGTGTCCCCTGCATTGGGAGCAGGGAGTGTTAAATACTGCACCAGCAGGGAAGTGCACATTTCCTTGTTTATTAATGGGGGAAGGAGCTAAATCTCCTGGATTATTTTTACTTCCACAAAAATATATACCTTATGTAATTCTTTTATTTTTTCCAATATATAACATGTATATATAGACAATACATGTCATGCATCTATAACTATATATATTGTTGTTCAGTCACTAAGTCTTCACTGACTCTTTGCGACCCCATGGACTAGAGCACACCAGGCTTCCCTGTTCTTCACCACCTCCCGGAGTTTGCTCAAACTCATGTCCATCGAGTCAGTGATGCCATCCAACCATCTCATCCTCTGTCGCCCCCTTCTCCTCCTGCCCTCAATCTTTCCCAGCATCAGGGTCTCTTCCAGTGAGTCAGCTCTTTGCATCAGGTGGCCAAAGTATTGGAGTTTCAGCTTCAGCATCAGTCCTTCCAATGACTATTCAGGGTTGATTTCCTTTAGGGCTGACTGGTTTGATCTCCATGCAGTTCAAGGGTCTCTCAAGAGTCTTCTCCAATACCACAGTTCGAAAGCATCAATTCTTCGGTGCTCAGCTTTCTTTATGGTCCGGGTCTCCCATCCGTACACAACTGCTGGAAAAACCACAGCTTTGACTAGACAGACCTTTGTCAGCACATGTGTATGTGCATATGTTTACTTCTCAAAGATAAATAGTATGCATGCATGTTTGTGTACCTGTATATACATACATAGACACAGATACCTATTATCTGTTCATGTATATGATATGTATGTGCCTGAAAAAAAATATATGCAAATGTTCCAATACAATGGAAAAGGGAGCAGCAATCCTCTCCAGTATTCTTGCCTGGAGAATCTCAAGGACAGAGAAGCCTGGAGGGCTGTGGTCCATGGGGTTGCAAAGAGTCGGACAAGACTGAGCAGCTGACGCTTTCACTTTCTGACCAATATATAGCAAGAACTTTATTACCGCTGCTTGGCAACATTTCAGCCCTCACGTTCTACTTGTCTAAACCCAAGCGGAAGCATTAGCACCCATCTTGCATGACAGACAAATCATTTCAAAAATCATTTAAAGATGATTTTTTTTTTCAGGCAGTCATAGTACCACAAAGCCGGGATGTGAATGTTTCTGAGACATGATCACAATAAAGACATTCAGTCCTCCTTACCAGGTGAACATAGCAGCTAAGAAAACTAGTTTCAGAGATTGGATACTGTGGGTATCTCTCAGAGCCCAGTGACGTAAAATTAACCAGCACAACTTGAAAACATGTGGATTATTTTCAGTCAATGCATGGCAAAACCAATACAGTGTTGTAAAGTAAAATACATAAATGAATGAATTTTTAAAAATATATCTTTTGATGTTGATTTCTCACGATAAGAGAACAGACTCTGTGTGATTTCTGTATGTTTAGACCATGAAAGTTTTCATCTTCATTTTATGTCCTTGGATATGTTCCAGTGTCTCCAGGTTTATAGACTATGGGAACCTGAACAGAATTTGTACCGCAGTGTTGTGCGAAAACTGTGTAAATTGAAAGAGGGCTGAATTAGTTCATGGTGTTGTCAGGCCTACTATATCCTTCGACTTCTCTGTATATTCATTCTGTTACTTTTTGAGAATCTGATATTGAAACGCCACCAACTAAAAATCTTCATTTGTCTACTTAAAGAAAAAATGATTGCAATATACAGCGGAACTATAGGTAACTTTGTTCTGTATTTTCCAAGTCTCCTGTAAATGTGTTTCATATTTTCGTAATTTAAAAAAAAAATGTGTTTGTTCATTTTTTTTAAAAACCAGATCTATGGGGTTGGCCAGAAAGTTAGCCTGGGTTATCCATAAGCTGTTACATATAAACCCAAATGGATGGGCTACAATCAAAAGGGTCACAAAGAGTTGGACGGGATTGATAGACTAGGAAGCCCACGGTCCACAAATACAGAAGCCCACACTCTAGAGACCCTGGTCTGAAACAGGAGAAACCACCACAATAAGCAGCCCGCCGCAGCTAGAGAAAGCCTGAACACCGCGACAAAGTCCCAGCTCAGCCCCAAAATAATGAGTCATATTTTTTAAGCTCATATTTTTTAAGTTGCAAAAACAAAGAATTGCCAGATAAAAAGCAAGATGCCCGGTGACATCTGAATCTTAGATAGCACATTGTTTTTGGAGAAAAAAAAAATTCCTGCAGACCACGATGGACATTCCTATGAAAAACATGCACTACGTATCTGAAAATCAAATTGAACTGGGATCCTTATAGTACTGTTATTTGCGGAAACGGACAGTGTGACAAAAAGCGACGCTTCATGTGTTTTCGTTGGCTGACTCCGTGAATGACTGACACGGTGGGTGAGGTAAAAGCTTTAGGGCCGTCCCTGGGGGCTCGGTGGTAAACAGCCCACCTGCCAATGAAGGAGACATGGGTTCCATCCCTGGGTCAGGAAGATCCCCTGGAGGAGGGAATGGCGACCCACTCCAGTATTCTGGCCTGGAGAATCCCATGGACAGAGGAGCCTGCTGGGTTACAATCCATGGGGTTGCAATAGAGTCAGACATGACTGAGTAACTAAACAAAAATCAATAAAGGCTTTAGAGATGTCCAGAGGGAAGCTACAATAACCACCTTGCAGGCACACATTTTTTTAAAAAAACCACTATGCATTGTATGAAAATATTTCTAAAATATACAACTTTCACACTAACCCTTAACCTGGTTTCCAATTGCAGCAACTTTTAAGAATGTGGACGTGGCTGTTCTCTGCATGATATTTTAAAACTCCAGTCATGCATCAGGGGTTCTGTCTTCAGGAGAAATTATCTCAGCTCTCTGATCATTCTCTTCGTGACCTGTTACGTATTGCAAAATAATGGGTTTCGTTCCTACACAAAATGAACAACAAAGGAAAATTGGGGAAAGATTTTCTGGTGTAATGAGTCATTGGAAAGATAAAGGCTCTTCCTGTGCTATTTAGTAAGACTGTCTCTTTCCTTTTCATCAGAAGAGGGCCATATGGTTGACCTATTTTTAGGTTATGGAGGAACATTCATGGTGTTCTCCACAGTAGCTGTATCAATCTACCATATGACCCAGCAATTGCACCGCTCTGGGACATACACCCTGAGAAAACCGTAGTTCAAAAACAGATGTGCACCCCAATGTTCATCGCAGCACTGCTCACAATGGCCAAGGCAGGGAAGCAACCTGGACTTCTATCGACAGATGAATGGGTAAAGAAGATAGGGAACATACACCCAGTGGAATATTACTCAGCCATAAAAAAGGAATGAACTTGGGTCAGCTGAGCTGAAGCGGATGAACCTAAAGCCTGTTATACAGAGTGAAGAAAGTCAGTAAGATAAAAAGAAGAAGCAAACACTGTATATTAACACATATGTTTGGAATCTAGAAAAATGGTACTGATGACGGTATTTGCAGGGCAGGGCAATAGACGCAGATGTTGGGAACAGAGTTCTGCACACAGCAAGGGAAGGAGAAGGTGGGATGAACTGAGAGGGTAGCACTGACGTGTATACATTTTTGCATGTAAAATAGACAGCTCAGCTCTCTCAGGGAGCTCAGCTGGCTCCTCTGTGAAGACCTAGATGGGTGGGATGGCGGGTGCAAGGGAGGTTCAAGAGCAAGGGGATATATGTGCATGTATGACTGATTCGCTCTGTTGCACAATGGAAATGAACAACATTATAAAGCAATTATACTCCAATTTTTTAAAAAAGAGAAGAATCTATGAATGATGTGAAGAGTTTAACTCATGAATGAGTCCAGCTCATATGCTTAAAACTTATGAAAGCCTCTACTGGATTTTTATCTAAAAAAATACTCTCTGAAGATGAATATGTTTGGCATGCTTTGAATGATAAAGCCCCTGGTTCTTATTAATCTCAAAACCGAGTCATTCGGAGATTATCAACTTGGATGGGTTTTAGACATATCCAAAAAAATAATACTTCAGTTCTTTACTGAAAGAAAGTGGAAGTCAGATAAAAGACATGATAGCTATAAAAGCTCAGGAGTTTGGCAGAATTATACCACCAGTTTGGAATGCTAATGCCATGTCGCAAATAACTCCTGAATGTAAATTCTACTAAGGGGTTTGGGACCTTCTCCTGCAGAAGGGTCTAATTACTCCCACTAATGTGGATGATTAAATAAAGGCTTCTCTGGAGTGAATTCTAAAACTATTCAGTTTTTCTGGCCAAAAAAAGAAAAAGAGAGCAAAAGAAAAAATATGGCAGCTCAAGTATAGTGGCTCACGGGTAATGCAGGAAACAGGAGTTCAAGGCCTGGGTGGGGAAGATCCCCTTGAGGAGGGCATGGCAACCCACTCCAGTATTCTCGCCTGGAGAATCCCATAGACAGAGGAATCTGGCAGGGTATGGTACATGGGTTTGCAAAAGAGTCGGACACAGCTGAGCATACATACATGCGTGCAAAGTGAGGGAGTATAACAATAAACTTGACATCTCTCACATTTGTCTGAATCGACCAATATAGAGAACACTTTTTTCATTTTACTTTTCAAAAATGTACTGTACCGACATATACTTGACTTGTAATGCTGGGTTAGTTTCTGGTGCACACAGCTAAGTGATTCAGGGCACACATCACTGAATCATTTCACTGTATGGGCTTCCCTGCTGGCTCAGATGGCAACGAATCTGCCTGCAATGCAGGCATATATATCGGGTCAGTTCAGTTCAGGCGCTCACTCGTGTCTGACTCTTTGTGACCCCATGGACCGCAGCACGCCAGGCCTCCCTGTCCATCACCAACTCCCGGAGCTTGCTCAGACTCATGTCCATTGAGTCAGTGATGTCATCCAACCATCTCATCCTCTGTCATCCCTTTCTCCTCAGGGTCTTTTCTAATGAGTCAGTTCTTCGCATCCGGTGGCCAAAGTACTGGAGTTTCAGCCTCAGCATTGCTCCTTCCAATGAACACCCAGGACTGACGTCCTTTAGGATGGACTGGTTGGATCTCCTTGCCGTCCAAAGGACTCTCAAGAGTCTTCTCCAACACCACAGTTCAAAAGCATCCATTCTTCTGCTCTCAGCCTTCTTTATAGTCCAACTCTCACATCCATACATCACCATTGGAAGAACCATAGCCTTGACTAGACGGACCTTTGCTGGCAAAGTAATGTCTCTGCTTTTCAATATGCTGTCTACTTTTTCATAGTTTTTTCCTTTATGATTTATCACATCTCCAGGGGCTCTTCCTGACTGAAAGGTTGTTGCTGAGCTATGAAAGATGCTGGGATTCTTGGCCTCCGGAGAAGAGGAATTCGATCCGGGGCCGGTGACAAGTCTTGATTGCTCAGAGCTTTTGTGTAATAAAGTTTTATTAAAGTATAAAAGAGATAGAGAAAGCTTCTGACATAGACATTAGAAAGAGGCAGAAAGAGTGCCCCCCCCCCCCCCGCTAGACTTTAGCTGGATGTTATATACCTATGACCAAGCTGTTATTTAGAGAAAGGAGATGACTCAAAACTCAGAGCGTGGCACCGGACCCCTCACCCACAACATGCATTTTCAGATAACATTGGCACCTGGTGGGTCATCCTGGACCATTAAACGGTTGACGTGAATCTTGAAGAAAGGCAGGTTTCTAAGCAAATACATAGTTTCATTAACATAGATTAGGAGAACATGTGTGAGTAAAACATGTTGGTTTGTTGAGCACTTATCGGTTCTGAATCTTAAGTGGAACTGACCTGAAGAAATCAGAGTCTAGGGTAAATACATAGTTCGTTCACATAGCTTAAGAAAACCATTTAAAAATGCATTGGTTGGCTCAAGGTTTGAGAAAAGTTAAGTTCAGGTGGAGCCAGGTGTCATCGTGGCAAAGTAAAATTCTGAATTTTAAATTTAGAATTTTAAAAGAGACCTCCTTTTAATTTTGTGTAGATTTATTATATTATTTTCTCAGTCATGTCTGACCCTTTGCGACCCAGTGGACTATACAGTCCATAGAATTCTCCAGGCCAGGATACTGGAGTGGAGAGCCTTTCCCTTCTCCAGGGGATCTTCCAACCCAGGGATCGACCCCAGGTCTCCTGCACTGCAGGCAGATTCTTTACCAGCTGAGACACAAGGGAAGCCCTAATTTTGTATTGAGAAGGGGAAAAAAAAAGTCTGACACTTGTAGTTTGTTTCCTCCTGCTGCTGAGGAGAGAAAAAACATCTGACACTTGCAGCCTACTTCCTCCACCTGGAGACCCCTGACCTTCCTGCCTATTACCCTCTCAGGACCCACGGATCAAACGCCGGTCTCCTGCATTGCGGGGGGATTCTATGCTGTCCGAGACACCGAGGAGGCGTGGAACGGACTTCCCTGCATTGCACGCTAGGACCGTGTTGCTCATACATCAGTTTGCATCGGCTCACTGCAAAGCCCGCCACCCCATCCGTCTCCCTAGCCCTTCACTCCCGTGGCACCCAGGAGTCTGTTCCCTGTGTCTGTGAGTCTGCTTCCGTCTTGCAGATATGTTCACGTGTGTTGTGTTTCAGACTCAACGTCTAAGCAACAGCATACTGTGCAGCATGTCCTCTTTGTATAAAGACTGATTTCAGACAGCGATGTTCCGTAAGCTGCTCCTCACGGTTATTCTTGCAGTGATGAAGCTGTTGCTCATATTATTAAGCACCCTTTCCGCACCATTACTGGTGTGTTGTGCTTTTTTTTTTAACCGTAATTCATTCTGTGATAGAGAAAGCAGCATCTCACACATCTGAATAGAATGCTCAACAATGGTCAAGAGGCCAGGTGTTTGAAAATGAGATACTGGACCCAGGAGAACAGGAACCGATTCCAGATGTACATTCCGCCTGCGATCGTGAATACATGCAAACCTACAGAAATACATGCAGACTACATTAACGGAGCTTGGGAAGGTGATATCAAAATATACATGGCAAAGGGGTAAAACACGTAACTAGAGATACACCGAAATAGAAAGAGGACATCTCTGAGAGGGGACTGGCCTTACCAGACGTGTAAAATTAATAGAGCATATCCATTCTTAAAGTACTTTTTTAAAGTAAAGAATTTAATATTTTTCACTTAAGCTTCATTTAAAATCAAAATGCAACATTTTTATTTAAAATTAATTTAAAATTAAAATGTAATATTTAAATAGCATTGAAACATGTATATTATCATATGTGAAATGGATCACCAGTCCAGGTATGATGCATGAGACAGGGTGCTCAGGGTTGGTGCATTGGGATGACCCTGAGGTATGGGGTGGGGAGGGAGGTGGAAGGGGGGTTCAGGATGGGGAACACATGTACACCCATGGCTGAATCATGTCAATGTATGGCAAAAACCACAACAATATTATAAAGTCATTAGCCTCCAATTAAAATAAATAAAATTTTAAATTAATAGTAATAAAATAAAATTAAAATTAAAATATAATATTTTTGAATTTAATTTAAAATTAAAATGCAATATTTTTATTTAAATTTAAAATTTAATATTTTACTTAAACATTACTTTTGAAAATTAAATATTTAATTTAAATATCACCGTTTCATTTTAAAATTAACTACTTTAAATACTGCATATTTTATTCAACAAGGTAGTAAATGTTTATATTTATTTAACATTTTTATGTAAAAGTCAAATTTTAAATAAACTTAAAATATTTTTAAAATTAATACAGGGTTTCTAGTAAATAGAACTGATAAGTGTGTTTTAGGATTTCCCTGGCAGTCCGTAGTTAGGACTTTGGGCTTGCACTGCAGGGGGTGCAGGTTCGACATCCCTCGCAAGCTGCAAGGTCCTTCTGAAAAATATAAAGAAACGTGACGTGGTTTTGTTCATAATAGACAGATAACTAGACAGATAACTAGATAACAGGACAAAGTTCACAGCTAGACTCAAGTCCATATACGGGTGTGCAGTAAAAACAGGTCATCTCAAATTACTGGGTACAGCTTTACTTCTTAGTAAATTGCGTTGGGATAGCTGGTTATACACTTGCACGCACGCACACACACCCGCACATCACATCAGACGTGCACTTTACATCCAAGGAAAGAATAAACTCCAAATGGGAAAATCATGTGTTAAATAAAAAATGTTAGTGCTGAACAACAGCTTGAGTGAATTCCTTTTCACGACTGACGTGGAGTCGAGATGCATTCCAATTTGTTTTAGAACTGTGACCACGGTGGGACTTCCTTGGTTGGTCCAGTGGCTAAGACTCTGTGCTCCCAATGCAGGGGACACGAGTTCGGTCCCTGGTGAGGGAACTAGGTGCTACATCCCACAGCGGAACAGTTTGCAGGCTCTGACGGAAGGCTCCACGTGCCAAAACTGAAAGCTCACACACCGTGTCTAAGGATCCCCGAACAGAGAAACCAAGATCCCGATACGGCGTGCCACAGCTGAGACGGGTGCAGCCAAATGCAGAAACTCATGCATATGCTTTAAACGAAAAACGTAATAATACAATTCTGACTCCGTGCAAAAAAACGTTTTAACAGAAGAGGAGAAAAAAAAATCACTATTCACTGAGTCAAAAGGCAACTGAGAAAAACAGAAAATATTTACAAGGCAGGTCATAGATTCGGGGCTAACCATGCCTGAGATTTTTCTGTACTCTGAGAAATAAAACAGTGGGAAGCTCCCGGCAAGTTCGTCAAGCGGCACTGTGAAAGATAAATACATCGACTCGCCTCAGGAGAGGCCAAACTCAGCAATCATGCCAGAGCAGAGGAGATAAAAGGAACGTGACAACTACGTGTGAAGTGGGATCCTGGATTGCCATCCTGGATGGTAGGATAATAATATAGGATCTTCCAGGGTTGTCTGTCTGTCTGTTTTTTCCCCCAACAGAGAACTGTAAGTGGGGCGTTTGGGAAGATTTGGTTACGATCCGTAGATTAGCTAATCCTCTTGCATGCTTAGTAGCTCAGTCATGTCCAACTGCCTGCAACCCCGTGGACTGTAGCCTGCCAGGCTCCTATGTCCGTGGCACTCTCCAGGCAGGAATGCTGGCGTGGGCCGCCATGCCCTCCTCCAGGGGATCTCCCGACCCAGCTCTCCCGCATTGCAGGCAGATGCTTTACCAGCTGAGCCACTTAGGGAAGCAAGCGCTGTTAATTTCATGATTTTGATCACTATACTGACAATATGTAAGAGACTGTCCACATTTTAAATATATATACAGAAGTATTTAGGGATAAACGAAAATTATGTTAGCAACTTACTGTGCGGCGGTTACAAAATAAAATTAGGCTGATGCATGCACTTATAGGAAGAGGTGAAATATTGACTCCTTTCCTCCCTCCCTCCGTCTCTCTCAGAAAGAGAATTGTCCAGACAAAAAGCAAAAAAAAAAAGTTCTAGAAAAAGGAAGAGAGTGAGGGGTGTGTGTGTTTGTAACCTGGCACCTACAAAAGTCTAATGTATATAAATGTATAAAAATGAATATTTCAAGTGTTAGTGACTCAGTCTTATCTGACTCTCTGTGACCCCGTGGACTGCAGCCTGCCAGGCTGCCCCATCCATGGGATTTTGCAGGCAAGAACACTGGAGTGGGTTGCCATTTCCTTCTCCAGGGAATCTTCCCAACCCAGGGATTGAACCCAGGTCTCCTGCATGGCGGGCAGATTCTTTACTATCTGAGCCATTAGGGAAGCTCATATAAATGTATGAACATGTGTATAAAGGCATATTTATTATATACACATAAAATAATTTCCCCCTGAATTATAGAAAGGTTTGTAATAATGAATGAGTGCTCCAATAAATGTTGATGTGGATGAAAACGAGGGTCTCGCTCTCTGGATACAAACTGTAAAAGCTCCTAGAAAGAAAAGAGCTGAGATTTAATCAGAATCAGTTTGACATCACACTTCTCCTCAACACCCATGGAAGCTAGAAGACAAGCTGGAAGCTATTAATCAAAGTCTTCAATCAGGTAAAGAGGAAGGGGAAAAAAAAAACCATTTTTAACCCAGAAATTCTGTAAGAAATCAAATGTTCAAAGACGGAAGCAAAATAAATACGTTTTTTTAAAAATATACAAATTCATAATTTTTGCCTTATCTCCCGCCATACATGGTTTTTAAATTTAAAAGGTGATTATTCAAGAAAGCCTCCATTAGCATGAAAAGAGAAGAAATACTAGGGCGTGGCACCAAATCAGAAGAGTTAAGAAAAAAATTAGCGGAGAATCCAACAGACTTTGACACCTGGAAGTGTGTTGGTTTAGCAGCAAAGTTTCAATGAGGTAGGAATACATTTCCATGTGTCTGAACCCAATGAAATGTTTAAATGAATAAAATTTACATGCCCTTCAAGTACATCCCTTTATTGAGTGAGAACTTTTTCAGAATTCAACCAAGCATGAAGCCGCAAAGACTTCATTACATCACGGAACTTGAAAACGTGAAAGTGTCCTTAGAAAAACCAAAATTGGAAGGAAGGAAGAAGGGGATATACTGATGTTGTCACATCTCAGGGCAAAAAAAAAAAAAAAAAATCATCAGAATCGAGATTCCGAGGCATCTACATACTAAGATGATCTGTGAAGAGTGAAGTGTTTAATTACTAAGCAAAAATTCTAACTGTTTAAGTATGCCGTTGGAGAATGGGATATTTTTGGATTTTTTTTTAATTAAGAGAATTTTAATGAGTTCCATGGAAGCTGAAATCATATTCACAGCAGGATTTGAAACGACATGGGGGTATAAATGAATGACGCTTTCACCTGGGTAAGGCTCATAACCTAGAAACGCCCGTTATTAATTGGGAAGCAGAGTCATCTCTCGCTAGGAAGGGACCCTAGTTCGGCAACGAAGGATGCTGAGTGGAGTAGAGAAAACTCTTAGGGACTTCACCCTCGTTGTCCAGTGGCTAAGACTTCACCCTCCAAGGCAGGGCATTCGGATTCAGTCCCTACTCTGGGGGCTGAGGTCCCATATGCCTCGAGGCCAAAAAACCAAAACACAAAACAGGGCAATACTATAACAAATTCAACCAATCCTTTAAAAATGGTCCACATTAAAGAAAAAAAAAAGACTTTTATAAAACCCTCTTTGGGGAAAAAAAAACCCTCATTGTAGCTAAGGTGTAGTGGACAGGTTACCTAAGCTTGTTCGGCCCCGGCTTCCCAGCCTGTGCAAACCTGGGTACCACTTTCCTCACTAGGATGCTCTGTGGATCGGATGGGTGCTGCAGACAGGGATGTCAGCTGAAAACCAGCCAAGAGCAGAGAGCATTGACTCCCCATTTCCATTGGTATCTGTCGGAAGTGACTGACTTCCAAGAGGAGATGAAGCCGTAAGGTAGCAACATCCCCCCCCGCCCAGGTGAAATTGATAAGTGATGTTTCAAGGAGTCTTTTTTTTTTTTTTTTTTTTAATCAGAGTACAGTTGCCCTTGGTGGCTTCCCTGGTGCCTAAGCGGTAAAGAATCCACCCGCCAATGCAGGAGATGTCACATCTATCCCTGGGTTGGGAAGATCCCCTGAAAGACGAAACAGCCACCCACTCCAGTATTCCTGCCTGGAGATGCCCGTGGATAGACTTGCAAGGAGTCGGCCACGACTGAAATGCCTCTGCACATTAGGGTAGGGTTCCCACCTAGGCTGAATAATAGATATCTTGGCATTTAATTTCTACCACTCTGCTTAAAGAAAAACTTCAAATTTGTTCAATGAGTTTTCCAGAATCTATACTGCTTCTGCCTTTTTTTTTTCCTTCTCTTTGACTTCCCCAGTGTGAAGTTGGTATTCCAACGGTGAGCTGACCTCCTGATGCCTTCCCTGACACTCATACATTTTCCCATTATGGCTCAAAGCCCAGCATTTCTAAATTAGATCTTCCACCCAAAAAAAAAAAAAAAAAAAAAATGTGCCTGTGGTTGTGACTAGAGGGTATGGCAAGCTACATTTAGCCTCACAGAAATGCCAACTTTCAAACCCTTCCAAGGCACACAATTCTTTATCGTCCAGTTAGTGAAGGGAGAATGACCCATGATGTCAGTAGCAGTGATGAAGTTAGATATGATGGAAAAATTATCCCTCAGCAGCTACACAGACCAATGAACTTTATTTCTTTAAGGCAAGAACTAGAAAATACACATCAAGTGAAAAATTAGATGCTGAAAACTCCTTAGTCACCAGCCTGAATAAACAATGTTTAGTGCAAGCTGCCTCAATTTCATTCTCCTCCAACTGCAGAGGAATGGAATGAATGGAATCAAATGTTTAGAATTCTGTGGACATTCAAATACCCCTTTTCTCATCAGAAAAAAAATGATTGCAAAGGAAGTTCTCAAGATCATACCTACATTCAAAGTAAAGTAAAACCGGAAATCTTTGTACAGCAAGGGAATGTATCTGTAAATAAACGCATTTCATATTTTGATAAGGTTTTTATCATACCTTATACAACAAGGTAAAGATCGAGGCATTAAATTTTGTTTCAGATACTCCACCTACAATGTCACTCTTTATCCTATGATTCAGTATTCAGTCATCCCTTTCTTTAAATGAATTAAAACATGAAATTAAATTCATGAATTAAAACAGTCTAAACAAGGGTAGAAGAAAGGGAAAGTGTTAATCACTCAGTTGTGTCTGACTCTTTGAGACCTCATAGACTGTAGCCCGCCAGGCTCCTCTGTCTGTGGGATTCTCCAGGCAAGAATACTGGAGTGGGTTACCAGTCCATTCTCCAGGGCATCTTCCTGACCCAGGGATTGAACTGGGGTGTCCCTCATTGCAGGCAGATTCTTTATCCTTTGAGCCACCAGGGAAGACCAAACAAGAGTAGAATATATGTATAACAGATTCACTTTGTCATATACCTGAAGCTAACACAACACTGTAAGTCACCTATCCTCCCAATAAAATAGAAATTAAATAATGCATGAATTCCCAGGCAACACACTAAATTTGAAGAGATCAAACCAGTCCATCCTACAGGAAATCAACCCCGAATATTCACTGGAAGGACTGAAGCTGAAGCCCCAATCCTTTGGCTACCTGATGCAAAAAGCTGACTCACTGTAAAAGACCCTGATGCTGGGAAAGATTGGGGGCAGGAGGACAAGGGGACGACAGAGGATGAGATGGTTGGGTGGCATCACCGACTCCATGGACATGAGTTTGAGCAAGCTCCGGGAGATGGTGATGGACATGGATGCCTGGCGTGCTGCAGTCCATGGGGTTGCAAAGAGTCAGACACACCTTGGGGACTGAGCACCAAGGTGCTGAATTTGTAGGTGATGTTTGATAAGGGTGATCCCAAATACTGAGGGGACACAGTTCTGATGGTGACTATTAACTATTTTCTCGGTCATCTCTTTCTGGTATTACTGCTTAGTCTAGAGAGAGAGAAGCCATATTAAATTTTCCTCTGCCAAGGCAAAGGTATATTTAGTTCCAAGGTCGTTTTCGAAGGCACGGAACAAAGAAAGAAACCCGCTTTTAAAAGTAGGACACCATAATTGTGAGAGAAGTGGAGATCAAAACGTCCACCTGAATTCTCTGATCCCTTGCGCTCAGGGAGGCTTCCTTTTGAAAAGACAGACTCAGCTGAGGCCCCCACCGAAGCACGGGGCGGGTGGCCGCCACCTCCCGTTTCCATAAGTGATAGCTCACTGCAAACAGTGCTTCTGTTTTGGATTTTCTGACTCTTTGAAATCTGAACGCTGAAAACGGTCTGAAACTTAAACCCTTGAGACTGATCTGAGAGATGTGCCTCCTGAGAGCCAACACTGTTTAAACATTCCCACCTGTGGAATGACTGTCTGAAAGCCAGCAGCCCAAAAACGCGGGCCTGCAGGGATGTGTGCTTAGTCGTTTAATCGTGTCTGACCCTGCAAACCCGAGGAGTGCAGCCAGCCAGGCTCCTCTGTCCACGAATGTTCCAGGCAAGAATCTATCCAGGGTGAATCTATTGGCCTGGCAGCAAAAGGAGATGCAGACACAGACAACAGACTTGTGGACACAATAGGGGAAGGAGCTCAGTCCAGTCGCTCAGTCGGGTATGACTCTCTGCGACCCCATGAAGCACAGCCCGCCAGGCCTCCCTGTCCATCACCAACTCCCAGAGTCCACCCGAACCCATGTCCTTCGAGTCGGTGATGCCATCCAACCATCTCATCCTCTGTCATCCCCTTCTCCTCCCGCCTTCAATCTTTCCCAGCATCAGGGTCCTTTCCAATGAGTCAGCTCTTTGCATCAGGTGGCCAAATGATTGGCGGCTCAGCTTCAGCATCAGTCTTTCCAGTGAATATTCAGGGTTGATTTCCTTTAGGATGGACTGGTTGGATCTCCTTGCAGCCCAATGAACTCTCAAGAGTCTTCCCCAACACCACAGTTCAAAAGCATCTGTTCTTCAGCACTCAGCTTTCCTTATGGTCCAGCTCTCACATCCATACATGACTGTTGGAAAAACCATAGTTTTGACTAGACGGACCTTTAGGGGCAAGGAGGAGGAGGAGAGGGTGGGACAAATTGGGAAAGTAGCATGGAAACGTATACATTATCATGTACAAGAGAGACAGCCGGTGGGAGTTGGCTGTCTGATGCAGGGAACTCAATACAGTGCTCTGTGGCAACCTAGAGGGGTGGAATGGGATCGGAGGTTGGGGGGGTGGCTAGGAGGGAGGGGACATATGTATACCGATGGCTGGTTCACGCTGATTGGTGGCAGAAACCAATACAGTATTGTAAAGCCATTGTCCTCCAATTTAAAAAAAAATCGTAATTAAAAAAATACTGGAGTGGGTTCCCTTCTCCAGGGGATCTTCCTGACCCAGGGTCTGAACTTTTGTCTCCCGTGTCTCCGGCGTCAGCAGCTGGATTCTTTATCCCTGAGCCATCACAAAGGGTGGGTAAAGATTTTCCAGCATCTCTGGGCACAGACTGGAAGCAGGATGGAGGGGTCTTACATCTTAGCAACAGGCATTACACATAATAAAGTGTGTGCTAGTCACTCAGGTTTGTCTGACTCTTTCTTACCCCACGGACAGTAGCCCGCCAGGCTGCCCTGTCCATGGGATTCTCCAGGCAAGAATACTGGAGTGGGTTGCTGTTCCCTTTCTCCAAATTCCCCCTGTGGCTCAGCTGGTAAAGAATCCACCTGTACTGCTGGAGACCTGGGTTCGATCCCTGGGTTGGGAAGATTCCCCTGGAGAAAGGAAAGGCTACCCGCTCCAATATTCTGGCCTGGAGAATCCCGTGGACTGTATAATCCACGGAGTTGCAACAGGACTAAGCGACTTTCACTGCATTTCACTTCTCCAGATTCACATAATAGAGGCTCAGTTCATCGTCCCTGAATGATGGCTCACTCATACACGGAACAACCCTAGATACTAGACTTCCCTGGCTTTGAATCCCACACCCTTTCCTACAATCAGAATAACCGCCACCAACGATCTAGGACTCTTTTTCTCATCCTTCCTCTAAGGGAAAGATTGCTCCCTAGTCCAAACTCTTATAGGCTGATTTCAAAACAGTATCTGAAAGCTCCATGCCACTGAAGATAAAGGGGAGGCACAGTGAACCCTTAGTTGTCATTTGTATTCTGTGTGGGGATTTTCTAGTTCATCGATCTTGTCATTTTTAATTGATATATTGCGGGGATAATGAGGCCGAGTAAATTAAGAAACGTGGAGAAGTGTGTGTGATTCCTGGTCTATATAAATAGACACAAGGCCTGGTTAAGAACAAGAATGGAATGGATAAGAAGCCATCAGAGGGTATTAGTAGGTCGGTGGTAAACCCATATTGAGTGCTCATCTCAGAAAGATGTACTGATATGACTTCAGGGAAAAAGCATTATCTAAAAATTCATGCATCTGAGAGACGTTCCGGTTTGCATTTTTATCTTCCATTATTACCAATGGGCTCCGATGAAGGCTTGATGAATGTTGCCTGATATGAAATACTGAAGTCTCATGTAAAAGGCAAGTATGGGCTTCCCTGGTGAAACGGTGGTAAAGAATCTGCCTACCACATGAGTTCGATCCCTGGGTCAGGAAGATCCCCTGGAAAAGGGCACGGCAACCCACTCCAGTATTCTTGCCTGGAGAATCCCACAGACAGAGGAGACTGGTGGGCTACAGTCCATGGGATTGCAAAGAGTTGGACACGACTGAAGCAGCTTAGCATGCATACACACATGTATATGTGTACACATACACATATACACATAAATACACATAAGTACACATATAAATTACCTATACAGGTTAATAATTAATATTATATATGTATACATCTGCATATATAATTAATGCATATGGAAAATTTGTCATTTTATCTATCTACCCAAAGAAAAATGATATAGATGATGAGCTGTAGATGCAGATATTGGTACATATACATAACCAATGATTAGCCTTAAACCCTGATGATAAGTCATCAACAAAATTTACAAAGGTTGGAACCAGGGGCAGAAGACAATAAGAACCTTTAAGGAACCATCATTCCAAAAAAGTCACTGCTTGCCCAACTTTCCTATAAGTACACAAAAGTGTTAGTTAATCAGTCATGTCTGACTCTTTGTGACCCCATGGACCCGCCAGGCTCCTCTGTCCATGGGATTCTCCAGGCAAGAATCCTGGAGTGGGTTGCCATTTCCCTTCTCCAGGGGGTCTTCCCGACCCAGGGATCAAACCCAGGCCTCCTGCATCGCAGGCAGATTCTTTACAGTCTGAGTCGCCAGAGAAGCCCAAAGGAACACTTAAAATACACTGGCATTTTGCAGCTCCTCGGAAATTCTTACATCCTTGTCACCCTACAGAGTTCCTCTCTTGGTAACATCCAGTCGCCCCGATTTCTCTTTCTGAGAGAGCCTCTTGCCGTGATTAAAGACCTGATATCTTCAAAGGGGCCCCTGATCTCCACAGGGCTGCCGAGGCAGTGGGCGTGACGACCCAGATCCAAGTGCAGAGCGATCATCAATCCTAAGGGCAGGGTGGGCGGCCCCCGGCGCTGATCCCAGAGTCCACTGCTGACCCAGGAGGAAGAGACAGAGCGTCAGGGCCAGTCAGAGAAAGAACCCAGCTAATGAGGTAGCTCTGGGCGGGTCGGGCGGGAAAGGTTCAGAACGCTAACAGGGCTGCAGCAAAGAGTCATGCGATGCAAACCCTGGTGGGATGCTCGGAATAAAGCTGGATGGAGCTTTCACGGGGGCAAGCGTGCAACATCTTTACACATCAAGAGAAAACCTGCGAAACGGACAGAAACTGGGACACGGAGAAACCTCCGGGTCATGGAAGCTGTGAGAACTGACCGACCCATTCTCCGACCTCCCTGTTTGAGGACTGGAATGATGCTCGGGGCAAAGGCTCTGTGTCTGTAACTCATCGAAGGTCTTCCTGCAAGTACGATTGCTCTATTCATTTAAATTCAGTAGCGGGGCAATGTTTTTATAGAATTCCACAGGATGATCAGGTCTCTGAGAATTCTACCTGAATGCCCAGACGATGGTCATGAGAATCCATGATAACTTGCATCATCACGTAACCATCATCAAAGCGCCTTTACGTGCACATAATTTCCTCTTGATACCCCCTTTTCTGCCTGCCAACTCAAGAGATGCAGGTTCGATCCCTGGGCCGGGAAGATGCCCTGGAGAAGGGAATGGCACCCCCCTCCAGCATTCTTGCCTGGAGAATCCCCGTGGACAGAGGAGCCTGGCGCGGCTACAGTCCATGGGGTCGCAAAGGGTCGGACAGAACTGAGGGACTCACACACTCATTCTGAAAGACAGAATATTAAAAGCAAAGGACAGCTTCTTAACTTGAGTGGCGTGGCACTGAAAACTCCCCCCCATTTACACGGTCCAACAGAACAGAAGCGAATAAGAGAATAAAGGTTTTTGTAAACAGCACCCTCTGGAGAAGTCTGCACTGTGACAATCAGCCATCGTCGGACTTCACATATTTGTCAGGTCCTTTGAAGACAAGGGTCGGGACTTGGGGGAGCGCCCGTGTTTTTGCAAAAGGTCAGCTCTGCTTACCTCTGCTCACCGGCAAGCATTCTCAGTGCAGACGACTCACAAAAGAAAGCGTCCTCAGTATGGCTTTGTGTTCACAGGCGACTGTTTTGACTCTTAAATGGGCATTAGCCACTATTTGATCAGCTGGCTGACTTCTCTTCAACATATTAAAATGCGGCAATAACCTTCAAGTCAATTAGGCTATGTCGAGTTCTCCACACCAGCGGTGAAATGAACACTTCACAAACACAGAGAGAGGCTTCTCCACACAAATTGATTGGCGTAGAAAGCGCAGTAAATTCTGTCTCTTTCTCTCTCCCTCCCTGCCTCCCTCTCAACATGTTTGTGTGCATGAATAGATGGATGGATGGATGGATGGATAAATAGATGGATACATTTGATTATGGCTCACATCTTGACAGGCTAAACTGATCATTATAAAAGGAGAAACATTTGAAGAAGCAGAAGCATCCATTAACAGCCATGATAAAACACAGCAGTTAAAAATCACAGCCCAGAAAGAGAAAGATAAATGTCGTGTTCTAATGCATATATACGGAATCTAGAAAAATGGTACAGGTGGATTTATTTACAGGGCAGCAATGGAGAAGCAGACATAGACTTGTGGGCATGGAGAGACGGGAGGAGAGGGTAAGATGTGTGGAAAGAGTAACATGCAAACTTACACGACCATATGTCAAATAGATAGCCAGCGGGAATTTGCTGTGTGTCTCAGGAAACTCAAACAGGGGCTCTGTGTCAACCTATTGGGGTGGGATGGTGAGGGAGATGGGAGGGAGATTCAAAAGGGAGGGGACATGTGTATACCTATGGCTGATTCATGTTGAGGTTTGACAGAAAACAAAAAAAATTCTGTAAAGCAATTATCCTTCAATTAAAAAATAATTTTTTTAGAAAAGAAAATCTATTTAAAAAATCACAGCCCCTTGAAATACTGTTAGGATATTTATACCTCAAGTGTTGTGAGAGCTGGACCATAAACAAGGCAGAGTACTGAAGAATTGATGCTTCTGAACTGTGGTGTTGGAGAAGACTCTTGAGAGCCCCTTGGACTGCAAGGAGATCCAACCAGTCCGTCCTCAAAGAAATCAACCCTGAATATTCATTGGAAGGACTGATGGTGAAGTTGAAGCTCCAATCCTTTGACCACCTGATTCGAAGAACTGACTCATTGGGGGAAAATTAAAAAAAGAATCCTGCTGCTGGGAAAGATTGAAGGCAGGAGGAGAAGGGGATGACAGAGGATGAGATGGTTGGATGGCATCACCGACTGGATGGACGTGAGTTTGAGCAAGCTCTGGGAGGTGGTGATGGACAGGGAGGCCTGGCATGCTGCGGTCCACGGGGTGGCAAAGACTCGGCCATGACCAGGCAATTGAACAACCACAGCAACATACCTCCGAGCACAGGGTTGATCCAGGAATAAAAAGAGTCAGCATTTCTGGTTTGAACATAGTCGAGAAATGTCAGTCTAAAGAAAAACCAGGGCCGGCCAGTGGACTTGACTGACGGAGCTCAGACCCTGACGTGGTCACAGGTTTTAGTACCGGGCCCAAGGTTATCTCCTGAACGGAGCCATCTTCTACAAAGACAAGCCATCACCAGGTGGAGCTGAAGTCCCTTCCCCTGGAATCTGGACGGGTGCGTGGCAGCTTCCGCTAAGGGAAGGTCACAGAGGTGGCGTTCTTCAGGAGAATTGTGTCTCTCAGAAGGATGCATCCATGTCTGAACCCTCAGAAGCTGCGAATGTGATATTTGAAACAGGCTATTTGTGAAGGTGATTAAACATCTGAGATGAGGTTCCTCCTGGATGGGGGTGGCGCTAAACCCAAAGACAAGTCCTTATAAGACACAAGAGACAGGGACACAGAGGAGAAGCCGCGTGGAGACGGAGGCGGAGACGGGAGGGAGACGGCCACCAGCCCAGGGATGGACACCCGGAGCCTCCAGCAGCTGGAAGAGGCGGGGAGGGCCCTCCCCTGGAGACTCTGGATGGAGCTCGGCCCTGGGACCCCTTGACCGTGAATGTCTGGTCTCCTTAACTAAGAGAAGATGAATCCCAGTTGTTTGAACTAATGTGACGTGTCTTCATTCATTATTCCAACAGACAATGAACTTGTGTTGGCACCAGCCACCCGCTCTGCATTACTCTGGTAGGACAAGCCCACGGTTTCCTGGGATATTTTCAGCTGTGACCATGAGCCACCACGTAGAACGTTCCACCAGCCTAAGTCCCCTCTGTCATGAAGCAACCGTCCTGCCAGGAGGGGCCGTGTGAGCTCCCTTATCCGGTTTCTCTAATCCCCCGGGATCATCCCACGAGGGTGAGAAATGGGCACAGGTGACACCCCACGGGTGCCCATGCCCAGATGCCATTTGTGAAGTCAGCCCCAGGCTTTCAGGTTTCCCATGGGAGCACCCAGAGCCTCGAATATGCTGAGGCGGAAACTCGCCATCCACCCCACGCCTGGTCAGAATTTCTGCCTCGCAGAATCTCTGTCGTTGCCGTTCAGTCACTCGGTCGTGTCCAGCTCTTTGCAACCCCATGGACTGCAGCACGCCAGGCCTCCCTGTCCATCACCATCTCCCGGAGCTTGCTCAAACTCATGTCCATCGAGTCGGTGATGCCATCCAACCATCTCATCCTCTGTCGTCCCCTTCTCCTTCTGCCTTCAACCTTTCCCAGCATCAGGGTCTTTTCCAATGAGTCAGCTCTTCAAATCAGGTGGCCAAAGCATTGGAGCTTCAGCTTCAGATCTTGGACACAGCCAAATGGTTGTTTTAAACTTCTGAGCTTGGGGGAAATCTCTTACGTAGCAAAACTAAGGCCAACAAGAAGATGGTGAATGAGTTTACGAGGACAGGCATGAGAACAGAGGTTATTCTGACCAGGCTAGGAGATGCTGGTTGACCAGGAAGGGAATCATCTCAGGTAGTGTAATTGCCCGTGTGTGTGTGTGTGTGTGTGTATGCACGTGTGCACACACATTCACGCTTGTGCTTTGATGTGTTCAACTCTTTGCAACCCTGGACTGTAGCCCTCCAGGGTCCTCTGTCCATGGGATTCTCCAGGCAAGAAAACTGGAGTGGGTTGCCATTTCCTCCTCCTCCGGGGGATCTTCTCAACCCAGGGATCAAACCTGCACCTCGTGAGCCTCCTGCATTGGAAGGCGGATTCTCTACTGCTGAACCACCTGGGAAGCCTGTAAAATGAGGGGCCTCCAGCGAAGATTGCCGCTACTCCAACAGTGGGCTTTCAACAGGCAGCATCAACCTCCCAAAGAGCTTGTTAAAAAAAACCCCAGAAGTACCATCTCTAGCTCCTCCTCGGGTCGAATGGGAATCTGTATTTGAACAAGATTACAGTGTGATTTCCGAGCATATGAAAGTTTAAAGCTCTCTGCAGCAGATGACGCCTAAACTAGGCACTCATATGACTCTCTACAAACTCTGCAAAGTTCTGTGGAGACGCCCAGGTTGGAGGTGACAGTGACCCCACCATGATTGGTCTCACGTTGGCGTTTGGCGGTAAGACGATGCTGCCCAAGAGGATGGGGGTGCCCACAGCCGAGGACATTTGTCAGCCCTTCTAAGCGCAGCTCCTGCAAAATAGGAGCTATTGTCTTTTGATCTCGCTTGACAGGAGAACTCTCCTTCAGCCTAATTCATTTGCCGTTTGTACACAATAGCAGAAAGAAGGTCTTTGTTAACCAAGCCCTTTTGAATGAGTGCTTTACAGACAGAGGACAGAAAAGAAAGAACAGACAGCTATTTTAAAGAGAGTCCTTCAGTCTGAGAGGAGAAATCGCCTGTAATCTTGAAATAAAACCAGCAACAAAATCACAAGGAATTCCTATACCCAAATGAATTAATAATATGTCTCTGTGTGTGTATCAGTCGCTCAGTCCTGTCTGACTCTTTGCGACCCCATGGACTGTAGCCCCACCAGTCTCCTCTGCCCGTGGGATTCTCCAGGCAAGAATACTGGACAATCTTGCCATTCCCTTCTCTAGGGGGATCTTCCAGACCCAGGGATCTAACTCAGGTCTCCTGTATTTCTGGCAGATTCTTTACCGCCTGCACCACCGGGGAAACCCAATATCCTCTGAGCGGGTGGTGAAAATACCCACGGTCACTGATCTCTACATTGGCATTCAGTATTTTGTAAAATTTAAGTAGGTCAAATAAATTTAAAATGTCTCCTTTTTTTTTTGGACTTATTTCCAAAACAGAACCACACTCATAGACACAGAGGGGGAAAAGAAAAAAAAACTTAACAGTTACCAAAGGATTAAGGGGAAGAAGATAAATTTGCAGTTTGGAATGAAAATATGTCATACTATATGTCAAATAGATAATCAACAAGGATATAGAGCTATATAGAGCCAACCCACAGCATAGCACAGGGAACCATATTAATAGCTTGTAATAACCTATAACGGAAATAATGTGGGTTATATATGTATATTGGTAACTGAATCACTGTGTTGTACACCTGAAACTAAACACTGTCAATCTACTATATCTAAACAGAAATTAATTTTAAAAAAAACATAAAACCAAATCTTCACTTTTAATACTCAATTCATGAAAACGCTCATACATTCCATCATAATTATTACATATCATTAAATGATGGCATCTTGCTTTTAATGTAAATGTTTTCATGTTCCTGTTCTGGGCCAAATCCTCAAGATAAAAAATATATATATTTCCTCGTGGAAATAAAAAAAAAATAGAAAAACAAAACTCCAGACCTGTAGGCTTTCCAGAACTGTAAGATAATGCATTTTGATTTTTGCAAGCGACCCAGTGTGTGGCTTAGTGGTGAAGAATCCACGAGTGTGGATTCACAGGAGATGCCCGTTCAATTCCTGGGTCGGGATGATCCCCTGGAGAAGGAACTGCAAGCCACTCCAGTATGCTTGCCTGGAGAATCCCACGGACACAGGAGCCTGGCGGGGCTCCAGTCCAGGGGGTCGCAAAGAGTCAGACACGGCTTAGTGATTAAATAAGAATACACCCAGTGGGCAGCCCTTACTTACAGCGACCCTAGAGAACTGAAACAGAGGGCGTGACCCTAAAAAAAAAATGTGTCAACAGACCAACTGGGTCTGTGAATGTGAACTTAGGAATTCTAAAAACCAGACTTGCTGAATCCAGGGTTTAAGAGAGATCTCACTTTTCCTCTTTCCCGCCCCTCCCCCACCTTTTCACTCTCAATGTGTAGCAGGTCGGATCTTAGCTCCCCGACCAGGGAGCGAACCCATGACCCCAGCCTTGGAAGCGCGGAGTCTTAACCCCTGGACCACCAGGGGGGTGCCATCACGTTCTCCGTGCATGAGACTGGATTCGCAGCCTCACTGAGTCAAACCCAGTAGGTCCTCCCAGGAGTCAGGTGCTTGCAGCACTCATGACCCAACCCCCCCACCGACCCCACCTCCGAGAAGTAAACCAAGGAATCTGATCAACCTTCCTCCCTCTCCCCGTCTTTTGCGGGTGTCGGTCAAACTGCCAGTTCTCAAAGGCATTTCCCTTCGTATCTCAGACTCCAGAGCCCACGGCGGAGAGTTGTAAAAGTCATTCTCTGCGTCCCTGCCTCCCGATTCAGAGTGAGTTCTCTCTTTTTTAAAATTAAGTTGTTTTTAATTGGAGGATAATTACAACATTGTGATGATTTTTGCCATGCATCAGCATGAACTGGCCGTAGGTAAAGATATATATATATGTCACTCCCATCTGGTAAAGAATCCGCCTGCAATGTGGGAGACCTGGGTTCGATCCCTGGGTTGGGAAGATCTGCTGGAGAAGAGAAAGGCTACCCACTTCCATATTCTGGCCTGGAGAATTCCATGGACTGTATAATCCATGGGGTTGCAAAGAGTTAGACACAACTGAGCAACTTTCATCCTAAAGTCCCCTCCTAAAAGGGACTCCCATCCTAAAGTCCCCTCCTGTCTCCCTCCCCACCCCATCCCTCTAGGTTGTCCCAGAGCACCAGCTTTGGGTGGCCTGCTTCATGCATCAAACTCACAGTATCTATTTCACATATCTATTCACAGTATCTATTCCACAGTCATCTATTTCACACATGCTAATGAATATGTTTCAACGCTACTAAACCATCTCTTTCCCCAACGAAGTCTATCAAATGGTAGTTCGGAGCAGCTACATGAATTTTACGACTGTCTGGACCAAAACCAGCCTCTCTCAAACTGTAACCAGACATAGGCTTGGGGGAGAAAAGCCATTTAATGCCCACGATTACGTGTCAGGACTGGAAGTCCAATAACACCTGCTTATCAAGAGGACACGGCCAAGAATGTCTTTCAGAATCTGAGCATAGGCGTCCAATACTTCCAGCCTGCAGTTTCTGCATTGTTCTCATTTTTTCGATTCCACACAACGACTACACATTACACGCCCACTCTCCAATTTAAATTAAACCCTTCCTTTAAAAAAGTTTAAAAATATAAATAAAAAAAATAAAGTAAACCCTTCCTGTGTTCTGCGTGTGCACATGTGCTAAGTCACTTGGGTCGTGTCCGACTCTTTGTGACCCATTGGACTGTAGCCCGCCAGGCTCCTCTGTCCATGGGATTCTCCCGGCAAGAAGACTGGAGTGGGTTGCCATGCCCACCTCCTCCCGTGTTCTGAGCCATGAGTTTTGTGCTCATTTCCTGCGATGAAATTACGAGGCAGAAGTTCAAAAGTATTCTTGAGGCGTGACGAGGGAGAGAAAAGCTGAGAAATGTCATTATGGGCTGAATTGTGTGCCCTAAAATGTTGATGGTGAGGTCCCAAACCCCAGTGTCTCTGAGTAGGACCTAATTTGCAAGTAGGTCTTTGCAGATGTAATCAAGTTGAGAGGGGATCACGTTGGATGAGGTGGGCCCTCATCAGAGGACTGGGGTCTCTATAAGAAGAGGAAATTTGCCTGCAAAGAAGAGAAGAAAACCCGAAGCCACTGGGGGGTTGCAATTAGCGGGGAGGGTGACATGGAATGGATCCTCGCTAAGAGTCTCCAAAAGAATACCGACCTGTTGATTTCTGGCCTCTAGAGCTGTGAGCCGATACACTTCAGGGAGTCTTTAAGACCCACAGCTTGAGATATGACCCAACAATCTCACTCCTGGCCGTATACACGCACAAAACTGTAATTTGAAAAGATACAACACACCTCTCTGTTCATTACAGCACTATTCACAATAGCCAAGTCATGAAAGCAATCTAAATGTCCATCGACTGAGAAACAGATAAAGAAGAGGTGGTGTGTATATATAGTGGAATACTACTCAGCCATTAAAAAGGAATCAAATTGTCATCTGCAGCTACATGGATGGACCTAGAGGTTACCATACTAAGTGAAATAATTCAGCCAGAGAAAGACAAACACCATATGATACCACTTACACGTGGAGTCTAAAATCTCCGCCTCCAACCCTGCAATTGCACTCATGGGCATGCATTCAGAGAAAATCATCGGAAAAGACACATGTTCTCCAACATTCATAGCACCGCTATTCACAAGAGCCAAGGCATGGAAGCAGTCTTCAGTGTCCATCCACAGATGAATGGATAAAGACGTGGTGCATTTATTCAATGGAATATGACTCGGTCACGGAAAAGAATAAAAAAGCATCATTTTGCAGCAATGTGGATGGAGCTAGAGATTATCATACCGAGTGAAGTAAGCCAGACGGAGAAAGACAAATACCATGTGATATCACTCATGTGCGGAATCTAAAATACAGCACAAATGAGCCCAACTATGAAACAGACCTGTGGTTGTCAATGAAGGGCCTGGGGTGGAGGGAGGATGGATTGGGAGGTGGGGTTAGCAGATGCAAACTGGTACCTGTAGGGCAGATAAACAGCAAGGTCCTACTATATAGCACAGGGAACTGTATTCAATATCCTCTTAAACCATAGCGGAAAAGAATATGAAAATGAATGCATGTATGTGTATAAACAAGTCACTGTGCTATATAGCAGGAATTAGCACAACATTGTTAACCAACTGTACTTCAGTTTGAAAAAAAGACCCGCACAGTTTGAGATAACATTAAAGAAAGTTTAGGAAACCACTACAGGTGGAGTTAACAAACAATTGGAAGACAAGTCCATTTTAAAAGATTTTACAGTTCAGCAAAATGCATTCATCCACCTATTATTGGTGGATGAATACACCAATAATACACGTCACGGGGAATACACATTTCACTTGGTTCTTCATTTTGATCTCCAGCACACCTAATTCTAGACGCAAACTGTTCTATCCACACTGCATATGGACACGGAATATTCAAAAAAGTGGCTTAAACATCACACATCATGTCTCACACTGTTTGGCAGAAAACTAGACCTCTGAGATATGTAGTAGAGATCAAAAAGAAAAAAGAAAACTTTTAAAAAGCTATTTGACTACTGAATCCTACCTGAAATATTCCATACCTGGAACAGCATTGTCTGGTAAAATTATCTGCAGTGATAGAAATGTTCTATAATCTGGGCTTTCAAAAGGATAGTCATGGACCACGTGCTTCCATTAAACAGTTGAAACGTCGGTAGTGTGTATGAGGAACTATTTTACTTCATGGCAGCTAGAGGGATCACATGTGAGTGTCGGTACAACATATTGGACAGAGAAGATCTCTAGCAAGTATTCAACTCAGTAGCAACGTGTTCTACACAAATGCGGTCATCTTCAGATGTGTGTAAATTCAGTTCCCATTTGTAAAAAAGGAGAAAGGGGTGGCGGAGGATGAGATGGTTAGCACCACTGACTCAATGGACATGAATTTGAGTAAATTCCAGGAGGTAGAAGAAGACAGAGCCTGGCGTGCCGCAGTCCGTCGGGTCGTAAAGGGTCGGACATGGTTTAGCGTCTGAACAACAACAGCATGAATGCCCGTGAATCAAAAACCCTGTCCACAAACACTTAATAAAGTCGCTTTTGGCTGCTGAAAATAAAGTAACAGGTAGCTGCTTCAAACTCACTGTTTCAGAGGAAAAAAAATAAGAACCAGTGAAGTGTGTCCGTGTACATGTGTCAAAACATGAAATGGTCTAAATGGAACTGATGGGATGGAGTCTCTTAGTTTTCAGAGCACGGGTCTTCTATCTCCTTAGGTACGTTTAGTCCTGGGTACTTTTTTTTCTTTTTTGATGTGATGCTAAATGGGATTGTTTCCTTAACGTCCCTCTGTGATCTTTCAGTGCTGGTGACGAATGCGGGGCTCTTTACAATAACTAGGTGTGTGTTAGTCGCTCAGTCGTGTCCGACTCTCTGCGACCCCGAGGACTGTATAGCCCGCCAGGCTCCTCTGTCCATGGAATTCTCCAGGCCAGAATAACTGGGCTGGGTTACCATTTCCTTCTCCAACAGTAACCATGGAAACCATCCATGTGCCCATCGACAGATGCAAGGATTAAGAAGCTGGGGTACATATACACAATGGAATACTACTCAGTCATAAAAAGGAATGACGTTGGGTCATTTTTCGCGATGTCGATAGATCCAGGGGTTGTCATGCAGGAGTGAAGTAAGTCAGACAAAGACTAATACATATGATATCCCTTATATGTGGAGTCTATAAAGTGTGTGTGTGAAGTATTTTGGCCATCCCGGTAAAAAAAAAAGTGTGCCCCATGTATCTGACAATGGAATGCCCACTGTTTCTCCCAAATTGCACCATTCCTAATGATGAAGAGCAAACACAAACATATGAATCGTCTTTTGGCATATTCTGAAGTTCATCATACACATGACCCTGGGTATGTCGTGCCCTGGGTCTGAACTGACTCATTGGTAATGACCCTGATGCTGGGAAAGATTGAAGGCGGAAGGAAAACGGGACGACAGAGGATGAGATGGTTGGATGGCATCACCGACTCAATGGACACGAGTTTGGGTAAGGTCCGGGAGTTGGTGAAGGACAGGGAGGCCTGGCAAGCTGCAGTCCACGGGGTCACAAAGAGTCGGACACGACTGAGCGACTGAACTGAACTGAATGTCCTGCCCTGAAATGACCACCCTACACTCCTCACGTTTCCATTTCTTTCTGCCCCAGCTTCTCTCTCAAATATCATTGCAAGCCAAGGAGCTTGCCTACTCCTCTGGAATTATTTCAATGTCTTCTTTCTAGAAGCCATTTAAAAAAGACCTAGGTGTTTAAAATCAGCACGAGGGAATCCATTAAAGGAGTATTCTTTGGCATAAGTAATGAATTTCAAAAGTGCTTCCCCGTGTTGTAATTTAAATGTTAATACAAAAAGACTTCTGGGCTTCTGCATTTGAGCATCACCAAAAAAAAGAAAAAGAAAAAATGCAGAATTCACTATAAAACAGACCTGAAAATGCACCTACAGAGTGGGACTCTGTGCAAATGACTATCTGATTGAAACAAAATAGAAAGCACATTTCTGGTAAGAAAAAAAAAATTGTGTTTTTTTTTTTTTGTCTTTTCATTATTCTGATTAAGGATCTAAATGGCTTAACAAAAGGGTACAATAGGTCCACATTTCCCAGTCTAGGGACAGACCCCCTTGGGGAAGCTGTCCGTGTTGATTACCCTGTTAGCTGCTGAATCTACAAATGGGTAATGAAATGCTCTAGGCAATGAGGGATTCATTTCTCCAAATGGTTCAAAAAAAGGAGAGGAAAGTGTCATCCACCCCTCTGACTTTTCATAACTATTGATACATACAAATCTATTAATATCTCTATCTACCATCTAAATCTATCTACCTGTCTCTCTATTTGCCTATTTCTCAACCTACCTACCTTGTCTGTCTACCTACGTACCTGCCTACTTGTCTGTCTATCTAGTTGTGTGTGTGAAAGCCGCTCAGTCGTGTCCAACTCTTTGCGACCCCAGGGATTGAACCCAGGTCTCCTGCATTGCTCTGGAGGATGAGAAAAACCAGCATAGGCCACTTCCAACATTTCTGTGAATATCCAGAGAAAATCTGTATCTACGTAAGATGGTCTGGCCTACAAATAAATGTAACATGCTACCGGTAGATTAGAAAATTACATGCATATCCACACACAGATACATCATTCTGGGAGAAAAGTAATAACAAACATTCTATTCCTGTTAAAGTAGAAACTCGATGCAGAAACTATTTTTTTTTAACATGAGCAGTTTGCCAAATCATTGTCACCAGTCACATCTTCTAAACCATTTCATCCAAAACAGATGAACTCACCTCTAACTCTGAAACTTTTATTGCCTGTAAGAAACACACGCATATGTATACACACAGAGTCTCAAGTTCCAAAAAAATTAGTGAGCCTTTGTCCCAGCGGATGTCTTCAATTTCTATTTCCGGCACCCTTGAACATGCACACATCACACACAACATTGATATTATCATTAGAATTATTCAAACAAGAAAATGTTGGTTTTGGATAAGTGTGTATTTTAAGGAGATCAGTTTTCCATGGGAGTCCTTCCAAAGAAAGCAAATTTCCATGAAATTTGCCAGGGCTTATGAAGCTCTTGGGCTTCTCTGATAGTTCAGACAGTAAATAACCTGTCTTCAATGTGGGAGACATGGGTTCGATCCCTGGGTCGGGAAGATCCCCTGGAGGAGAAAATGGCAACCCACTCCAGTATTCTTGCCTGGAGAATCCCATGGTCAGAGGAGCCTGGTGGGCTACAATCCATGCGGTCACAAAGAGACAGACAGGACTGAGCGATTAACACTTTTACACATTCATTAAGCTCTTATTTACATCTCTCAATAAAACTCAGTATTTTTTCCATGTGCTTGGATGACCAGCAAAGTTGACCAGTTCTATCTTCTGAGAATCCTCTGAGAAGTTATTATCAATATAATTCTATTTAACAGATATGTACTGAAGACCCACACTTCTCATGAGCACTGTGTGAGGTACATGAATAAATACATATTTTAATATTTATCCATTTGAATAAATAAATATTTTAATATTTACTCATTTGAATAAATATTTCTAATTAAAACACCATGATGTCATGTGGAAGCAACCTTCGTATCCACTGATCAATGCATGGGTAAATAAGTTCTGATTTATACATGTGAGAGTTGGACTATGAAGAAAGCTGACTGCTGAAGAATTGATGCTTTTGAACTGTGGTGTTGGAGAAGACTCTTGAGAGTCCCTTGGACTGCAAGGAGCTCCAACCAGTCCATCCTAAAGGAGATCAGTCCTGGGTGTTCATTGGAAGGACTGATGCTGAAGCTGAAACTCCAGTACTTTGGCCACCTGATGCAAAGAGCTGACTCATTGGAAAAGACCCTGATGCTGGGAAAGATTAAGGGCAGGAGGAGAAGGGGACGACAGAGGATGAGATGGTTGGGTGGCATCACCGACTCAATGGACATGAGTTTGAGTAGACTCCGGGAGTTGGTGATGGACAGGGAGGCCTGGCGTGCTGCGGTCCATGGGGTCGCAAGGAGTCAGACATGGCTGAGCAACTGAACTGAACTGATATTATGTCAGGGCTATATATTGTCACCCTGCTTATTTAACTTAAATGCAGAGTACATCATGCGAAATGCCGGGCTGGATGAAGCACAGGCTGGAATCAAGATTGCCGGGAGAAATATCAATAACCTCAGATATGCAGATGACACCACCCTTATGGCAGAAAGTGAAGAGGAACTAAAGAGCCTCTTGATGAAGGTGAAAGAGAGTTTGTTAACAAACTTCTACAAAACCTGGCTCCTCTTCCTCAGAGCCATTTTTTTTCAGGATCACTTAAGATGCCACCTCCTGGGCTTCAAGTCCTGAAAATTCCCAACAAATACAAATGATAAGTCTCAACTTTAAATGTGTATGTGTGTGTATTTTATTTTACAGTCATTGCAATGACAGATAATAGTAATTGCTGTTTTACTGACACTCCTTCATCTTATACTAGACAATTCCGAAATTCCTTTTATGTGCTATACCTTTAATTCCTAAAACAAGAAGGGATGTCAGAAAGAAAAAAAAAATACCTCGCTTAGATCATAAATATTGGGTGTTGGAGGAAGAAGTCAAGCTGAATTCTCCACATCTAACGACCTCACAGTCCCAGGGGGTTGAGCACAAAATCGTGACATGCTTGCAAAGACAGAAAGGGTGGTCATCTTCTGATATACCAGACCCTGAAAACATCTATTTAAAAACACATCGTGGAGCTTACTTACTCACAGACACTTACAGGCGATTAACAGTGCTGTGATAGTTTCACGTGGACATCAGTTGTGCATTTTTTTAATCGCTAAATTCATTTTTGTGGAGCCCTGTACCAAAGAGCTGTCGGGCTTCCCTGGAGGCTCAGCTGGGAAAGAATCCGCCTGCAATGCGGGAGACCTGGGTGCGATCCCTGGGTTGGGAAGATGCCCTGGAGAAGGGAACTGGCTACCCACTCCAGTGTTCTGGCCTGGAGAATTCCATGGACTGGATGGTCCGTGGGGTCGCACAGAGGCAGATACGACTGAGCAGCTTTCACATACCAAATTCACAGGTGTGGAGCCGTGCTCCAAGGTCACAGGATAAGCATCTCTGAAACTAACCAAGCCCCACAGCAACTGCTGCCCAGAACCTCTGGATCTAAACCGCCCAGCTCCCTGACCCCGTATTACGTGAAATATCCACCCAAATATCCACCCCTATAGCATCCTAACTAATCACCTAGAGCCACACTTCCAGCAGGAATTTTCTCTGTCTTGAGGCTATAAAAATTGGCTGGTAGCCTGCAAAAGGGGTTCAATTCTCCCTTGAGCTGGCCCCCTGTTCTAACAGCATCTCCCACTCTTCACAAACCCTATTCTCTCATTCTGCCTCGTGTCTGAAAATTCTTCTCCAACGCCCGCGCGCGGACCCCAAAAGGTATTTGCAACTGGACTGGTTTGATCTCCCCTGCGTGCTAGGGTCAGAGGAGCTTGTCAGAGGCTTTCCCAGTTTCTAGGTCTCTGCTGCACCCCTAGCAGCCTTCCACATTCTGGAAGCCTGCCTTTCTTTGCATCTTGTTACTGGGACAGGTTTTTTTTCTAGGAAATTCCTCCCCTCCCTTGACACCAGGAGGAACACAGCAGCAGCTGTGAGGCAGGGGTCTCTCTCCAACCGTGTGAAAGGCTGGGGGAGAGATGAGACCCTTCAACGCAAGAATATAGCACAGTGAGCCGTCTCTCAAACTGGGCAGGAAAGTTTGCAACAAAAGCTAAAGGCGCGGGAAGGGAATAAACACAGGGTGGCTTACTGTGCCCTGTCCCATGTTTCGATTAAATCAAGTGGGAGGTAAAGTGCTCAGCATCTTCAGGGATTAAGGGGATGGGGCGGTGGGGGGGGGGCGCCTCTGGGAGCTTAGTAGGTGACTCAGTGGTAAAGAATTGAATGCCAAGGCAAGAGATGTAACAGATGCGGGTTCGATCCCTGGGTAGGGAAGATCCCCTGGAGGAGGGCATGGCAGCCCACTCCAGTGTTCTTGCCTGCAGAATCCCATGGACAGAGGAGCCTGGCGGGCTACAGTCCCTGGGGTTGCACAGAGTCGGACATGACTGGGTGAGTTAGCATGCACACAGGGGCCCCTGGATCAGGAGAAAGTTCTTTTTTTTTTCTTGCTCTTTCCTTCATACTCAGGTGATTTAAGCCCTGTTCCTCTTTCTCTCACTGAAATCTCCCTAGAGAGAAATAATCCCTCCAAGAATTATTGATCACTTATCATCCCGGCCTTTGGCCAGTGATTTGAAGCAAAATTGGATTTAGGTGTTAATCATGTAGCACAGCGATATAAAAAAATAAGAATAATTATAAATCAATGCACAGAAACAACCCTAAATTGTTTCTATAAACTCTAGACCATTATAAATACACAGAAGACTCCGTAGATGTTTGCCAAACATTTGGAAGGGCAAACATTCAAAGCCTCTCACTTCTAGGATCCCTAGAACGTGAAAAGCAAACCACGACGCTGTGGATTTTAAAATGTCCACTACTGTAACGGTTCTATAAACTGATCGATTTCTGTGAATATATGAAGAGACACCAAAATGCTGTTTGTGACAGGCCATAGAGTACTTTTCCCGCACCAGACTTCATTTTTTGGGCTATGCTTAGTCACTCTGTCGTGTCCAGCTCTTTGCGACCCCATGGACTGTACCCCACCAGACTCCCCTTATGCATGCTTTATACATCTATCTTGGGATGGGAAGAAATGGGATTTTCTGGACATTTTTTAAAAGCAACACGTTTGCATAGCTAGAGGGTTTTTTGTAAATAAACGTATTGGTGTTATATAAGCATGTAACGTACGGAACTATAAGCAGAGACTCTGCAAACCTAAATAAAGGGCTGCATGCTTATTTTTTTTTAAAAAAAAGCAAACAAAGTTTTTTTTAAAAAGTAAAATAAACGAGGAAATACCAGGCTCGAGAGGAAGGGGATATATGTATACATGTGGCTGGCTCACACTTTTCTACAGCAGAAGCTAACACAACCCTGTAAAGCAATTATACTGCAACTTAAAAAAATAATAATAATAAAAGAAAGTAAAGTCACAACATTGTAAGTCTATACACCACTATAAAATAAAAGTTAAATTTAAAAAGAATTGTGTTAAAAAGAAAATACCAAACATCCATAAATGTTATAAAGCAAACGTTCACCGTCAGATGCAAACATTTGTGTGTTAAGTTGACAATCATTTAAAAATGATGGGCTTCCCCAGTGTCTCAGAGGGTAAAGAATCTGCCTGCAAGGCAGGAGACCCAGGTCCAATCCCCAGGTTGGGAAGATGCCCCGGTGAAGGGAGTGATAGAAATTGGGTGAAGATCATTGAAAGTACGCAGTGACATACGTGGATATAAGGATCGTCTCTGAGTTCTACTTTTCTGGATGAAAATTCATACCTATGCAAGTAAAGCATTTATATTTAGATATGCCTTTAACCTTTAATCGAAATATTTGACTGCATAGACATTTTTCTCCATATACTGCTGGAAGCTAAAATAGATACTCAAAAATGCTTGCCACAGTTTTTAGTGGGGGAAAAAACCCTGAAATCTAGAAGACTTTAGCACTGGCTAAATTAGCATACATCCACTGACTAGCATACTGTTGTTGAGTTGCTCAGTCACGTCCAACTCTGCGACCCTGTGGACTGTAGCCCGCCAGGCTCCTCTGTCCATGGGCGTCTCCAGGCGAGGACACGGGAGTGGGCTGCCGTTTCCTTCTCCAGGCGGTCTTCCCGGACCAGGGACTGAACTCACGTCTCCTCCATTGGCAGGCGGATTCTGTACGAGTGAGCCAGCAGGGAGACTCACTGTAGAATGCTTAAATCCTTACTATTTGCAAGCTCAGACGTGTGGATTAACTGCACCAACCCTCGCTTTAAACTCTATGAGCAGGCTGATGGAAAAAGAAATGTAGCAAGTCATTCCAAAAATGACAGGCATCAGTGTAGAAAAGCCCATTTACGAAGCTGCAGGCACGTCACGTTTTGTCAGGCGACAAAAAAGGCAGACTTCCCCGTGGAGGGTCTGTTGCTCAGAAGATGTTTGTGCCTGAAGCTTGGCCAGAGGCAAGACTCGAGTTAACGACAGGTGTC
>SNSB01003793.1:808792-824963 GCA_012922965.1 Capreolus pygargus | reverse complement strand
TTATTAAATGCTAAACACAATTAAAACCCACATGCATCAAATAAGCATGAGGCTGAATCCAGACACAGCAAGTTCCAGTGTGAAGACGCCCCCTGGCACCCCTTCTGCTCCTCAAAGGGAAGACTTCATCAGAATAAAGCACTCAACATCTGCAGACTTTAAAAGCAGAGACATCACTTTGCTGACAAAGGTCCATCTAGTCAAAGCTTTGGTTTTTCCAGTGGTCATATATGGATGTGAGAGTTGAGGGTTGGACTGTAAAGAAAGCTGAGCACTGAAGAATGGATGCTTTTGAACTGTGGTGTTGGAGAAGATTCTTGAGAGTCCCTTGGACTGCAAGGAGATCCAACCAGTCCATCCTAAAGGAAATCAGTCCTGAATATTCATTGGAAGGACTGATACTGAAGCTGAAACTCCAATCCTTTGGCCACCTGATGCAAAGAGCTGACTCATTTGAAAAGACCCTGATGCTGGGAGGGATTGGGGACAGGAGGAGAGGGGACGACAGAGGATGAGATGGTTGGATGGCATCACCGACTTGATGGACATGAGTTTGAGTAAACTCCGGGAGTTGGTGATGGACAGGGAGGCCTGGCATGCTGCGGTTCATGGGGTCGCAGAGTCGGACACAACTAAGCGACCGAACAACATCCGAGTAGTTAATTGAAAAAGCAGAGTTGGCATCTGTCACTTGCACACACCAGGCAGTGAATCCCGACTTTCTCACTTTCTCTTAGCATAAATTATAACACAATTCCCTCCAGTGTTCTCTGGAAACTGAAAGCCCTTTTGACCTCAACTGGCTTCTCTACGTCCATCCACAGTGGTCAAGAATGGGTTACCGGTCACCACCTCTCTTCCCACCATCTGATAATGGAGGAAGAACGTTCATTGAAAAAATACAAAGAAACAACAAATGGTGGGATGGTTGATTTCACATGTCCATGGGGACAGTGTTTTTGGATGACAAGAACACTTGAGTCAGTGACCTTTGGGTAAAGCAGATTGCTCTCCACAATGTGGGTGAGCCCCACCCAAACAGTTGAAGGACCAACTAGACCTCAAGGACCAGACTCTCCCAACAAAGAGGGATTCTCCAGTAAGACAACCTTCAGACTTCATCCAGACCCCTGGCTCTTTCAGGCTCCCCAGCCTGCCTGCCCATTCCACAGAATGGACTTGTCAGCCTAGTCGGCCTCCAAAAGCGTATGTGCCAGTTCCTTATAATAAACTGCTTTCTCTCTCTCTCTCTGAAAGGGGAAGTCACTCAGTCATGTCTGACTCTTTGCAACCCCATGGACTGTACAGTCCATGGGATTCTCCAGGCCAGAATACTGGAGTGGGTAGCCTTTCCCTTCTCCAGGGGATCTTCCTGACCCAGGGATCGAACTGGGGTCTCCTGGATTGCAGGCGGATTCTTTACCAGCTAAGCTATTAAGAAGCTCTCTCTCTCATATATATATATACACACACACAGACACATACATCCTGCTTTCCCTCTCTCTCTAATGCACACACACACACACACACACACACACACATCCCACTGGCTCTGTTTCTCTGGAGAACCCTGACTAACCCACTGTTAAACACACACACACACATACAATCCTAGGTTTTCACATGCTCACAGTTCAGCTTTTACTGGATAAAAGCTGTTAATGCAAGCAATGGAAAGCAGCAGCCTCTGCGTTTACTTTTCAATATTTACCTGTTGTAAATATCAAACAGCTCATAAAGTATCAAACAGCCTGGTAGCAGAAGTCACGTAATCATATAGAAAAAGCACACGCAAAAACATTCTTTTCACGACAGCCTGAAAAATAAAACAGCGCATAGCTCACTTTCATATTTTTCCCCCACTGATAAAATCACACAAGTGTTTCATGCATAATCAGGAATAAAAGCTGCTGGGGGTGGTGTTTTATTACTGATTATTTGCTGGAATAGGCTGCTCACACAAAGAAATCAGTTCTATGTCAGTGACATCATCTTTTAGAAGGGATTATCAGCCTTTTTCAAGTTGTTTGAGCAGTTTACATGGCGCGATCACCTCTTAGATGTGCCGCACGGTATTTTGGTTATACTGAAATAGACTGTGTATATTTGCAGGGCTCATTTGTGAAAGGGTACTTTTACAAACTAGAATAAGGGTAGCTGACTGGGGATGAGTGTATGTGCTGGGGTAGTGTGTGTGTAGCTCAGTCGAAATGAAAACCTTTTTTACGGCTGAGTAATATGCCACTGTATACATGTTTCACATCTTCTTTAACCATTCATCTGTTGAGGACATCTAGGTCGCTTCCGTGTCCTGGCTATTGTAAATAGTGCCGGAATGAGCATGAGGTTGCATGTGTCTTTTTGTGAATTACGGTTTTCTCTGGTTCTATGCCCAATAGTGCGGTTGCCGGACCATGTGGTAATGCTAGCTCTTTTAAGGAACCTCCATACTCTTCTCCATTATGGCTATTATCAATTTACATTCCACCCAACAGTGTAGGGGGCTTCACGTTTCTCCAGAGCCTCTCTAGCATCTACTGTTTGTACATTTTTTGATGATGGCCATCCTGACCAGTGTGAGGTGATACCTCATGGTAGTCAGCCATAAAGAAGGAATGCAATTCGGTCATTTGAGGGGACATGAATGAACTTACAGTCTGTCATACAGAGAGAGAAAAACAAAAATCATATACTAACAGGTATATGTGGGATCTAGAAAAATGGTACCAGCGTTAGTGGCTCACTCGTGTCTGACTCTCTGCGACCCCCACGGACTGTAGCCCGCCAGGATTCTCCCTCCATGGGATTCTCCACGAAAGAGTACTGGAGTGGGTTGCCACGACCTTTCTCCAGGGGATCTTCCCGACTCAGGAATCGAAGCCAGGTCTCCCGCATTGCGGGCAGACTCTTGACCATCTGAGCCACCATGGAAGTCCCAGAGAAATGGTACAGACATGCGTGTCTTCAGAGAAGGGGTAGAGATGCGAATGCAGAGAACAGACTTGTGGAAATGAGGGGGACGGAGAGGGTGGGAAGCATTTAGAGATGAGCGGTGACATATGTGCACGACCATGTGTAAACTAGACAGCAAATGGGAAGCTGCTCTATTATCTGGGGGGCTCAGCTCGGGGCTCTGTGATGACCTAGGGGGGTGAGATGGGGGGTGGGGAGGGAGGCTTCAGAGGGACAGGATCTCCATATACTTACAGCGGTATCACGCTGTTCTACGGCAGAAACCAGCACAGCATCGTGAAGCATTGATGGGCCAATGAAAAACTGAACTTAAAAAAAGAGAGAGAATATGAGTCTCTGACCAAAAAGTGATGGTATTTGCTTACAGAGTTTAGAAGGATGCTCCATCCTCAAATTCTTCAAAGGAAAATAAAAGGTCTGTGCCGTTAAGGTAGGAAACATGACCACACGAAAATGGCAGAAAGCTTAAGTCAAAGTCAAAGGTCTCTATTTCTTGTAAGTGAAATGCCTTCAAACTGTGTGGAAAGTCATAGCTTTGCGGTTCAGAACATCCATACGATTAAGGAAGTGAAGGGACCGATAGTCTTAAAATACCTTCTCTCTCAAGCGTTTTATCTCTTCTGGGAATTTCCCTTCTATTTTTAATCTGCATATCTCTTAATCTGCATTAATCTCTTTAATGTGCGTGTTTACTCACTAATGACTTTGAGTTAGGCTTTATTCATTTTTATTTCCCTCTTTTACTGATCCCAGAAATATTAGTGATGCCTGGGCAAAAGAAGACAATAAAAATGAGACAGAGGAGGGGAAAAAAAAAGCAAGACAAAATTTGCATAACGTAAGCATATGTTTATCATCAACACCTACTCACGGTTCATCCACCTTGTCTTAACTCAAGCTGACACACGCCAGATGAAAAGTACTAAATTTTACATTTTGTGGAAAACGAAGGCATACACCCCAAGTGCACTTATCTGCTGGGTGACCTATTCTTCACATTAAAATGGATCGGATGTTATTCCTTGATTACCGTATGCAACTCCTTTTCAGCAAGTTTTAAAACCAGTCCTTCCTACGGATAGAAGTTAAAAGTCAGAGCCATTACGGCCCGGGGATTTATACAGAGATTCCTTCTGTGCATGATTTGTAGGGTTTTAGGTCTCCATACCAGGCTTCCCTAGTGGCTCAGATGATAAAGAATCCACCTGCAGTGCAGGAGACCCTGGGTTTGAGCCCTGCATTGGGAAGATCCCCTGGAGGAAGAAATGACAACCCACTCCAGTATCCTTCCCTGGAGAATCCCCATGGACAGAGGAGCCCGGTGGGCTGCAGTCCATGGGGTCACAAAGAGTCAGACGTGACTTAGGCAACTGAGCATGCATGCAATGCAACCCTTAGGAGCAGAAAGACTGTGTTATGGTCACGCATCGCCAGATGCCTGACGCAGACTGATTAGGTAGCGGTCTGGGTACTGATACCGAACAAGGACAGAATCCTAGCCCAGAGCAGAGGAGCAGCTGTTTGTTTCCATGGCCACAGCTCTTGCTGACTCAGATACGCATGGGTCTTCAAGGATCCGATGCTAAATTTCTGAAAGATGCTCTTATACTCAAGTCAAGCAGGAGGTGGCAGGGGCTTCCTAGGAACAGACAGACAGACACATGTAACATTCACACACACACATATCCATGTCCCCTGCTTTGGTCTGTAGAAATTTGACCTTGCCCAAGTTGCAAAGAATAAATTCAACCAGAGAAGTGAGAAAATGCAGAAACAAATATATATTCCATTTTCAGATTCTTCTCCATCATAGGTGATTACAAGATGCTGAGTAGAGTTCTGTGTGATATACAGGTGGTCCTCATTTGCTATCTATTTTATATAATTGTTTTTCAGGCACTCAGTCGTGTCTGACTCTTTGTGACCCCATGGACCGCAGCATGCCAGGCCTCCCTGTCCATCACCGACTCCCAGGGCTTGCTCAGACTCATGTCCATCGAGTTGGTGATGCCACCCAACCATCCCATCCCCTGTCATCCCCGTCTCCTCCCACCTTGAATTTTGTATATAGTAGTGTGTGTCTCTTAATCCCAAGTTCCCAGTTTATCCCCCCTACTCCTTTCCCTTTTGGTGACCCTAAATTTGATTTCTCTGTCTGGAAGTCCATTTCTGTTTGAGACGTGATTTCATTTGCATAATTATTTTAAGATTCCACATAGAAGTGATATTGTATCATATTTGTCTTTGACTTCACTTGGTATGATCATCTCCAGCTCCTTCGGTTTTTAAGGTTAGAATTTTCACGACCTACATTTTGATGGGTGGTGAAAAGAGATAAGAGCCAGAAACAAGCATTGCGTAGGAGGTAGAAAAACTGGGATTCTCACCTGCAGCTGGTGGAATGTAAGATGTTTCGGCAACTTGGGAAGACAGCCTGAGAGTTTCTCAGCGGCTGAACGCAGAGTGACCACATGACCCAACCATGTAACTCCTCAGTACATACCCAAGAAAAATGAGAGTCCAGAGTAAAACATATGAACAAGCACACCATTATTATTATTTGTAAGAGGCAAAAGGTGGAAACAAACCAAAATGTCCATCCATGGATGGATAGCTGGATAGACAAAAGGAAGTCTATGCACTCAACACAGGCTTCCCAGGTGGCGCCAGTGGTGAAGAATCTGCCTGCCAATACAGGAGATGTAGGAGATGCAGGTTCGATCCCTGGGTTGGGAATATGTCCTGGAGGAGGGCGTGGCAACCCGCCCTTCTTGCTTGGAGAATCCCATGGATGGAGGAGCCTGGTGGGCTACGGTCCATGGGGTCACAGAGAGTCATACACAACTAAGCATGCACGCATGCACCACTCACTAGAAAGTGGTTCAACCATAAAAATGAATGAAAGACTGATACACCCTACAAGGCAGCTTAGCTTTGCAAGCGTTACCCTAAGCTAAAGAATCCAGACAGAAGAGACCGCATAAAGTCTAACCCCATTCACGGGAAATGTGCAGAAGAACCAAACATATAGAGAAAGTAGATGCATGGTCACCACTGGTTGAGAGAGAGAGAGAAGATGGGACATGCCTGCAAATGAATGAGACCCTGGGTTCGATCCCTGGGTTGAGAAGATCCCCTGGAGAAGGGAATGTCTACCAACTCCAGTAGTCTTGTCTGGAGAACTCCTCAGACTATATAGTCCGTGGGGCCACAAAGAGTCTGACACGACTTTCACTTTCTTACAGGGGTGATTAAAGCATCCTGAAATAAGAAAGCAGTGACAGATATACAACTCTGAGTATACCGAAAGCCATTAAAACGGATGCTTTAAAACTGTAGCTTTCAGCACTTCCCTGCTGGTCCAGTGCCCAAGTCTCCACACTCCCAACGCAGGGGGCCCAGGATTCCACATCTTGTCGGGGAACTAGATGCCACAAGCCACAACTAAAAGGTCACGCTTACCGCATCCAGGATCCAGCGCAGCCAAACAAATTACAAAATAGTTTCTAAAAGCTTCTCCACAGTAAACTCAAAGTTTTTAAAGTAATTAAGTGTAAATTTCATATGTGAATTGCAACTCAATAAAGCTTTTATTAAAATTAATTATGAAGCAACACGATCTTTGGAAAGAAAAAAGATTTAAATGGTGCTGAAAATGACTGCAAATGTAGTAACTGATCCAGGCAGCTCAAACCACTCATGTCCTAATTAAACAGTGTATTAATAAAACTGCATGTGATTTTTTTCCATATCTGCAGGATCACCTCTAATACCGCCATTCAGTTTTTCCCCCCTTCTTCTGCCACGCTCAGATCCTGTGGAAGATACAGCAGAGGAGAATTGATGCATTAATCAAAGTGATACACACTGTGAACAAAACTTTATAATTGCATGTCCCTCAGTAGACAGCTAATGTAATTTCAACACCACCCCCGTTTACCCTTCAAGGCTCCTTATAATTAAAGAAGCCAATCAAGGCAAACTGACTGATAAACAAATTTCAGTAATTAAATGAAGGGAGAAATGAAACAGTCAATAGACAGGTGGCACTGGTCTTCATTACATTCTCTGCTAATGTGCCTCCACATAATCAGAAGGCAACGTGAAAGACCTTGAATGCTCACGTGATGTCTTCAAGAAAAACAGATATGTTTTTCAAAAGGTGAGTCCGTGACTCTATTATCTCTTCACACACTCTGCAAAATTCATGAATGGCTGTTCTTTTTGAAATAGGACAGTGCATTTTAGAAAAAAAAAAATTTGACCATCACTATTTCTAAAGGAGGTGGTAGAAATTTACAAGTGGGTACCCAAACAAAATTAGGAGACTCCTGGCCCTTTGAAGAAAAGCTGTGACCATCCTAGATAGCATATTCAAAAGCAGAGACATCACTTTGCCGACAAAGGTCCGCATGCTCAAAGCTATGGTTTTTCCAGTGGTCATTTACTGATGTGAGAGTTGGACCATAAAGAAAGTTATGTGCCGAACAATTGATACTTTTGAACTGTGGTGTGGAGAAGATTCTCTGAGAGTTCCTTGGACTACATGGAGATCCAACCAGTCCATCCTAAAGGAAATCAACCCTTAATGCTCATTGGAAGGACTGGTGTTGAAGCTGAAACTCCAATCCTTTGGCCACATGATGGGAAGAGCTGACTCACTGGAAAAGACCCTGATGCTGGGAAAGATTGAGGGCGGGAGGAGAAGGGGACGACAGAGGATGAGATGGTTGGATGGCATCACCGACTCGATGGACATGAGTTTGGGTGGACTCTGGGAGGTGGCGATGGACAGGGAGGCCTGGTGCACTGCAGCCCATGGGGTCGCAAAAGAGTTGGCCGTGACTTGGCGACTAAGCAACCGCAACAAATGTATGTGCAGTGTGGATCCTACAAAAAAACACAAAGCAAAAATAATGAAACGCGTTGGATCCCTACCCCCAAGTGACTACCACGAGGGACACTTCACAACGTGTCCCTCCAGATCTTTTCATCACATGCAAATACATCTTTACACAGAGAAAACCACGTTGCTTTATGATCTCCTTTCTTTTCACTCAATCACATCCACCTTTTCATTTCAATAAAATTCTATTCCCCCATCCCGTTATCTGGAACATGGTCACATACCTCTTAAGCTGCCCCTTCCGAAAGATTGCAGTTGATTTCTCAGAATTCATATGTGTGTGTATGTGTATAAAAGTATATAAATATAGATAAACATATACATAAACCATATATACATACCTGTATGACTGATTCACTTTCTTGTACAACAAAACTAATACAGCATTGTGAAGCAATTATATTCCCATTAAAAAAAAACAACAGGAAAAGCAAATTGAAAGACCTTAGACCATCTCCCCTGCCCTGCCAACATGTACCACTCAGTAAGAAACTTCCTCAGACATAGTCCTGGTAACCCTGCGTACGTATTCGCACCTTCCACTTAACACACACACACCATCCATCTCTTCGTGGTTGGCACTCTCTGAAGATCCACCTTCTCCTCCAAGAATCACCAGGACCTAATTCAGGACAGTCATCCCAGGTTTCTCTTCTTGGACCACAGGTACTTCAAAAGCCACAGGGGGCTTCCCTGCTTGCCCACTAGTTGGGAGTCAGCCTTGCAATGGCAGACACCAGTTTGATGTCTGGTCCAGGAAGATCCCACATGCCTTGGAGCAATGAAGTGCGTGCACTGAACCTCCTGAGTCCACACTTTAGGGTCTGGGAGACACAGCTGCTGTAGTCTGAGTGTCTAGAGCCTGCAACAAGAGATGCCATGGCGATAAGAAGCCCAGACATTCCAACTAGAGTAGCCCCTTCTCGCTGCAACTAAAGAAAAACCCACACACTGCAACAAAGACCCAGAGCAGCCATAAATAAAAAGAAACATTGAACAAAAAAATCACATCGATACACCGACAACCTCATTTTCATATACGTGCATGCTTTTGAAGCTAATAATTTAAGCCCCCGTTGAGTGGATTCTGCCATTTTGCCCAGGGTCTCTTTGTTTCTCTTTGTTTTTGTCTAATTTCTCTGATGTGAACCAGCTTTTAAAAATCTTTATTGAATGTATGACAGTGCTGCTTCCGTTTTATGCTTTGGTTTTTCAGCCACGAGGCACGTGGGATCTTAGTTCCCGGACCAGCTATCAAACCTGCACCTCCTGCATTGCAAGAGGAAGTCTTAACCACCGGACGGCCAGGGAAGTCCTCACGGTCCCTTTATTGATTATTCGTTGCGATCTTTACCTTCACAGGCTGCCTGTGGAGTGCTGAACAATCCTTTCACTAGAAATAAACTAGCTTCCTCTCCCAACAGGTGTAGCCAGCAACCTCTCGTAGACACGGACAAGTTACCTCTTTGACTCCCAACGTATGACAGAAATTGTGAAAATCTCAGGAGCCTATTTGCTTGCAAACACATCTAGACTTTCATAGTCTGCGTTTGTCATGTCCATTTTGTTTGACGTGGCTTTTCTCGTGCGATTTTTGCTTCTTTTGTCCAGGCTACAGTATGCCCTACGAAAACAAGTCTTTGTTGACTGAGCTCCATTTGGGAGATGTCTCCCGTGTGCTGAGTTAAGTCTGCAAGAGAGACAAAGACTGTATGATATCATTTATATGTGGACTCTAAAGCAGTAAAACAAACTAGTGGATGTAACAAAAATGAAATAGACTCACAGGTACAGACAATAAGTCACTGGTGACTAGTAGGGGAGAGGATGGTGAAAGGGGCGATATAGCAGAAAGTTATTCAGAGGTACAAGCTATTATGCATCAAATAAGCTACGAAGATATATTCTACAGCGCAGTGAATGTAGTCAATATTTTATAATAATTTTAAAAGGAATGTAGCTTTTAAGAATATTGAGCCACTATATTGTATAGTTGAAGCTTATATCATATTATATACATCAAGTGGTTCATGGGGTTGCAAAGAGTCGGACATGACTGAGCAACTGAACTGAACTGATACCTACAACAAAAACTAATTTTTTTTTTAATTTTGCAAGTACTTTATTTTATTTTTGCAAGTAGAAAAATCATTTTACTTCCTGTTAAACTAAAGCCATTTTAGTTGTCCTCTTTTCTCATACTTCACTATCAGTGATCATTAATTTCATTGCATACGGTTACTAACAAAATCACTCATCCTGCTTTACATATGACATGGTTGTTTGCCAATGTTATAGCAAAACAGGAGTCTTGGAAGTTTGTATATATTCTGCTGTCTTCCTTAAATATGAATACTTTTTCCTATCCTCCAGTAAAATCTGAGCATGAGAACTATTCCTTCAAGGGGGTTTTCATACAAGGAAATGTTAACATTTTAACAATTATCCTTTTTACAGGGATATGTCTGAGGCAGGGGTTCTCAACCAGGGGTTATTTTTCCTTCAAGGGGAATTTTATCAGCATCTGAGGAGGGCATGGCAAGCAACTCCAGTATTCCTGCCTGGAGAATCCCACCAACAGAGGATTCTGATGGGTTACAGTCCATGGGGTGGCAAAGAGTCGGACATGACTGAATGAATGCATGCATGAAGACACTTTGGGTTGCTTTAACTGGGGAAGAAGTATTGACATCTGATGGGTGAAGACCAGGGGTATCCTACAATACACAAGACAGCCCCCTCCACAAAGAATTATGCAGCCCAAATATCCACAGTTCTAAACAGGAAAACGCAATTCAGAAGACCTCATCTATGACATAAGATACAGTTCTGTTTTCCCAGAGAGTAAAAATAGCCTTAAAAAGCTCATGCAATGTCCATCTGCTACTGTTTAATCAAGAATGGATGAGGTCTGATGGTATTAAAACATAGACTTTCATCGGCAACCCACTCCAGTGTTCTTGCCTGGAGAATCCCAGGGACAGGGGAGCCTGGTGGGCTGCTGTCTATGGGGTCGCACAGAGTCGGACACAACTGAACTGCCTCAGCAGCAGCAGCAGCTTGGAGACTGGCCAGGCTATGGAGAGAAGAATTCATCTTCTCTAACACTACGGCAGATAGATGTCATCATATAATTCGCCATTTCCTCCACGGTTAGTAGCTGTAGGGGAAAAAAATACCATCTAAGAACCTGTGATAATCTAAAAATCTAGAAACAATGAGATTTTTAGAGCAATTGCTGAGCTCACAAAACGGAGACTGAGGAAGAATTTGGGTGCAGAAATGCAGTCAGGCAAATGGCCTTAATGACAATGCTTGCCTGAGGTTCTTGGTAAGAATATATATATATATATGTATTTTTTTATACACCCTGAGGAAACCAGAACTGAAAAAGACACACGTACCCTGGTGTTCATTGCAGCACTATTTGCAACAGCTAGGACATGGAAACAAGTTAGGGGTGTGTGTGTGTGTGTGTGTGTGTGTGTGTGTGTGTGTGTGTGTGTGGAATATTACTTGGCCATGAAAAAGAAAGACCCTATGACATGTGCAGAGACATGGATGGACCTGTCAGACAGAGCAAAGTAAGCCAGAAAGAGAAAAACAAATACCATATATTAACACATATATGGAATCTAGAGAAACGGTACTGATGACCCTATTTGCAAAGCAGACATAGAAATCAAATGTATGGTAATCAAGGGGGTAGGTGGGGTGGGATGAATTCGGAGGCTGTTATTCACACAGATACATTACTGATACTCTGTGTAAAATCATTGATTAATGAGAACTGTACTGCACAGGGAAATCTACTCAACACTCTGTGGCCATCTAAATGGGAAGGAAATCCATAAAAGAGGGGGATATATCTATATGTATAGCTTATTCACTTTTCCGTATAGAGAGAACTAACAACCCTGTAAAACAATTATCCTCCAATTTAAAAAGAAAGAATAAAAAGTACTGGTTTAAAAACTCCCAAAGTGGGAGAGCAGAGTCTAGCATGGATAGAAAATAGAAAGCAGTGTTCATTCCCGGGGACATCTGGTAAACCCTGCCCTTGTGGAAGGAAAGAAGATTCACTGATGAAACGCCAGCCCTTTAAATGCAAGTGTTTAGGAATCCTTGCCAAATCCCACTGCTGGACATGTACCCTGAGGAAACCATAATTGCAAAAGACACATGTACTCCGGTGTTCACTGCAGCACTATCTGCAACAGCTAGGACATGGAAGCAACCTGGATATCCGTCGACAGATGGACAGATAAATGGATAAAGACAGATGGACAGATGAATGGATAAAGAAGCAATGCTATGTATACACAATGGAATATTATTCAGCCATAAAAAAGGAGCACAGTTTGAATCAGTTCTAATGAAGGGCATGAGCCTAGAGCCTATTAACACAGAGTGAGGTAAGTCAGAAAGAGAAAGACAAATATCACATATTAAAGTATACTCGTGGAATCTTGAAACATGATACTGATGAACCTATTTGCAGAGCAGCAAGGGAGTTACAGACATTGAGGACAGCCTTGTGGCCACAGTGGGGAAGGAGAGGGTGGGATGATTTGAGTGAGTCGCATGGAAACGTATGCATCACCACGTGTAGGACAGATAGCCCGTGTGAATGTGCTGCATGGCCCAGGGAGCTCAGACTCGGTCTCTGTGACCACCTAGGAGGATGGGATGGGATGGGAGGTGGGTGGTAGGTTCAAGAGAGAGGGGATATGTGTATACCCATGGCCGATTCATGCTAATGTATGAAACCAGCACAATATTGTAAAACAATTATCCTCCAGTTAAAAATGAACTAAAATGAAAATAAAATTAAAAAAAAACCCTTGCCAACGGGCTCAGGCAACTCACCTAGCCCATCCTGAAACCCCTAAATATTTGTCATTGATCAGCCCACACTTGGCATTCTCCCACAGCTTGAGACCCTAGGAATCATTCCAGTTGCCAAGTCTTCGTCAACACAGATGCATATGATAAATAAATCTCAACACCAAACCATCTCCCAACTCACAAAATGAACAGTGGCGTCATAGAATGGATTCAGTGATCCTTGACTATAAAGTTAAATTTGAATTCACTTCAGTATATATTCATTCATCCTTTTTAAAGTTTTCTTTTTTTTTTTTTTGATGTGGACCTTTCAAGCCTTTATTGAATTTGTAACAATATTATTACTGTTTTATGTTTTGGTTTTTTGGACTGCGAGGCAAGTGGAATCTTAGCTCCCTGACTAGTGATAGAACCTGCACCTCCTGCATTGGAAGCTGAAGTGTTAATCCCTGGACCACTGGTTCAGTTCAGTTCAGTTGCTCAGTCATGTCTGACTCTTTGCGACCCCATGGACTGCAGAACGCCCGGCCTCCCTGTCCATCACCAACTCCCGGAGCTTACTCAAACTCATGTCCATCGAGTCAGTGATGCCATCCAACCATCTCATCCTCTGTCGTCCCCTTCTCCTCCTGCCCTCAATCTTTCCCAGCATCAGGGTCTTTTCAGATGAGTCAGTTCTTCATATCAGGTGGCCAAAGTGTTGGAGTTTCAGCTTCAACATCAGTCCTTCCAATGAACCAAGGACTAGGGATCGAACCTGCACCTCCCGCATTGGAAGGTGAAGTGTTAATCCCTGGACCACCAGGGAAGTCCCTATATTTATTCTTTCTTTATCAAGCAATTTTCAGTGCAGTCCTGTTTGTGCTTCCCCAAACCTGATGTCTCCGTTCTTGCATCCTAAAAACCCCACCCTAGGGCATATTAGCACACGCTGATCTTTGAAATAAGAAAGAGCAATTGCCACAAAGAAGTCCCTGCATGTGGTTACACTTATTTTTTTTCTTCTAGACTACCTAATCCCACTCTATTTTTAAAGTATTCATATTTTGAAAAGCCCAAGGATATTTTGCCCAACCTGTCCTTGAATAAAACATGTGGCTTCCCACCTGCAGCTTTATATAATATGTTTCAAGAGATAGTCATAAATCTCTAATGTCAACACAACATTTCCTACTTTGAGACATTTTTCAAAGGAAGAAAGTCAAGCTGGGTTTGAAGTGACAGTGATGCAGAAAACGCAAGGGAAAAGGAGTTCATGTGTTTGTAGAATCCATTAATGCTAGCAGGAATAGACTTCGTCATCCCTAATTCCTTCTCCCCCCTAAATCAGTGAGTCCCAGGACCATGGAATCAAGGATACAAGAAGGTCTTTAGCTCTTGTAGGGCTTCCCAGGTGGTGCTATGTAGGAGACATAAGACACCCGGGTTCTATCCCTGGGTCAGGAAGAAAGTGGCAACCCACTCCAGTATTCTAGCCTGGAGAATCCCATGGACAGAGGAGCCTGGTGGGCTACAGTCCATGGGGTCACAAAGAGTCACACATGATCGAAATGACTTAGCATGCACTTCACTCTTGTTTTAAAAAAAAATGCAGCCTTCTGATAACATCAGGTTAAACCATCTGACGTGTCACCCATCGCCCCTCCTCATCCCACCAACACAAGTCCTCAACGGGGTCACACCTTCCAGTCTTGGAAGAATTTGTTGACAAAGATATCATCAATCATCTCCTGTTAATCTTCTGGAGATAGTCCATGGGGAGTCCAAATGAATTTCACGTAAGCGTGCATGCTGAGTCACTCAATCGTGTGTGATTCTTTGCAACCCCATGGACTGCAGCCCCGCCAGGCTTCTCTGTCCATGGGATTTCCCAGGCAGGAACACTGCAGTGGGTTGCCATTTCCTCCTCTTGGGGATCTTCCCGACCCAGGGATCGAACCCATGTCTCTCACTTTTCCTCCAGGGGCAGGCCACCTCTTTACCTCTGGTGCCACCTGGGAAGGCCAGGTGAGGGAGAATGGATATACATACATGTATATGTATGGCTGAGGCCTTTTGCTATCCACCAGAAACTACCACAACACTATTAATCGCCTATCACTTCAGTTCAGTCGCTCAGTCGTGTCCAACTCTTTGCAACCCCATGAACCACAGCACGCCAGGCCTCCCTGTCCATCACCAACTCTCGGAGAGTGCTCAAACTCATGTCCATCGAGTCAGTGATGCCATCCAACCATCTCATCCTCTGTTGTCCCCTTCTTCTCCTGTCCTCAATCTTTCCCAGCATCAGGGTCTTTTCCAAAGAGTCAACTCTTCGCATCAGCTGGCCAAAGGATTGGAGTTTCAGCTTCAGCATCAGTCCTTCCAATGAACACCCAGGGATGATTTCCTTTAGGATGGACTGGTTGGATCTCCTTGCAGTCCAAGGGACTCTCAAGAGTCTTTTCCAACACCACAGTTCCAAAGCATCAATTCTTCGGTGCTCAGCTTTCTTTATAGTCCAACTCTTACATTCATACTTGACCACTGGAGAAACCATAGCCTTAACTGGATGGACTCTTGTTGGAAAAGTAATGTCTCTGCTTTTTAATATGCTGTCTAGGTTGGTCATAACTTTCCTTCCAAGGAGTAAGCATCTTTTAATTTCATGGCTGCAGTCACCATCTGCAGTGATTTGGGGTATACTCCAACACACACAAGAGACTGTGACTGTCTTCTATAACCCAAGAAAAAGTGAAAGTTGCTCATCTGTGACCCCATGGACTATAGCCCACCAGTCTCCTCTGTCCATGGCATTTTCCCAGGCAAGAATACCGGAGTGGGTGGCCTTTCCCTTCTCCAGGGGACTCTTCCCAACCCAGGGGTCAAACCAGGTCTCCTGCGCCGCAGGCGGATTCTTTACCAGCTGAGCCACCAGGGAAGGCCCCCTAACCCAAGAGCCCCAATCCCAATTTGTCTGTGTGCGGGTTGAACCTTTCCCCTTCCTCCTGCACCTCCCCACCAAACTCCTTCCCCAGCTTCCTCTTTCAGGTCCCTCCTCCCTCTTCCCTCCCTCCCTCCCAACCTCAGAAGGAAGCAAGGCTTTCAGATCTTGTCTCCTGTACTTTCTGTCTTACAGTTGCTTTATTATTCTATCTCCTCATGTCATCAGTTACAGTCTCTCTTGTCAGCAACTTACCTCTTCCTCTCCACCTGCTTTCTTTTCACAGTCCCATCATATGCATACATTCCTTCCCACTTGAGACAAAGCAGTTTTGCTTAGCTCATCTAACTACGCTCTGATCGCTTTTCTTAAAGCCTGTAACAGCTCTGCACGTGGCTTTGAGAGGAGGCAAAATAAGGAAACTCAGAGTGTTCCAACAAACTACAGGATTTTCCCAGGGAGAGCTCCTAAATATTAGTTTGTTATTTTATTATTACTATTTATACACAAATGCACTGTGT
>SNSB01003793.1:761944-789503 GCA_012922965.1 Capreolus pygargus | reverse complement strand
CATCACCATCACCATTAATATCATCACCAACATCAGCAACGTCATCACCCACATCACCATCACTCACATCATCACCATCACCATTAATATCATCACCAACATCATCATGACCGCCATCACTACCATCATGATCACCCTCGCCACTAACGTCAACGCCATCACCCACATCACCGTCACTCACATCATCATCACCTTCACCATTAATATCATCACCACCATCACCATTCATATCATCAGCACCATCATCGCTAACATCAACATCACCACCACCATCTCTAACATCATGACCGTCACGGTGGCCATCAGCATCACCACCGTGACCCTCAGCATCACCACCATCACAACCTACATCATCACCACCATCACTAACATTATCACCCTCACCACTAACAGCAACATCACCAGCATCACCATCACTACCCTCCCCATAACCACTAATATTATCACCAGCGTTATGATGACTCCCATCCCGACCATCATCACCTACATCGTCATCTCCACCATCATCACGAATATCAGCATCATGACCATCATCACTAACATCACGACCATCACCACGACCCTCAGCATCACCACCATCACAACCTACATCATCATCACCATCACCATCGCTGACATCATTATTAGTATCACCACTAACATTGTTACCGCCACCATCATAACCACCAACAGCACACATGGGAATGATCTGTGTGGCAAAAAGGATACATTCAAGAGTTTAAGAGGGAAAAGAGTCTGGTTAAAGGTACTGGATTCACCAAAAGCTTCATGTGGGTTTTTCCATTAACATCTTAAGGAAAAACTGTAACAGACTGTCTGGAAACACAATGTTTGATCGTATGCATGCGTGCTCAGTCATGTCTGACTCTTTGCGACCCCATGGACTGTAGCCCCCCAGTCTCCTCTGTCCGTGAAATTTTCCAGACAAGAATACTGGCGTGGGTTGCCATCTCCTTCTCCAGGGGATCTTCCCAACCCAAGAATCGAGCCCATGTCTCCTGCACGCAAGACGGCTTCTCTACACTGTACCACCTGCAAATCCAACGGAAGCATTCTATTCTAACTTCCCGTAGAGCAATAGCTCTTACTGAGTACTTCTTTTGTGCAAAATGAAGATTTATTTAAAAAAAAAATGAACACGGATCCTTGCTCGTAAGGAGTTTGTAAATGCCCTGCACATGTTTATGTTTCTATTTTATGCATTATTGTCTAAGTAAATCCGTGAATGCTCTTAAAGTTCCAAGAAACAGTCTGTGAAATGTGGCCTCTTAATTTTATGGGTCTGCTGGCTGGTGTATCAGAAGGAGCTGCAAGTTGCCAGCACCGTTCGCCTGCCAACAACCGAGTCTTAACACTGGGTAATTAGATTAGGGCCACTAGGCTGGAAGAGAAAGGCCACCAGATTCTGAGGACAGAAGAGCATTTTTTTTTTAACCCAACTGACGTCGTTCCAGCAGAAATAACCTCGGGGGGGAAAACATTACAGACAAGAGATCCATCAAACCAGTACAGTATAATTAGAACTTTCCGTCCGTCCCCACAAGGGAAATTCTAAAGGACTACAGAGAACTTCACAGCCAAGCGTTCTTTTCAACTAACACATTAATTTAGCAAACATCGGGCTTGAGCACTGTCTGCTTTCTGCCTTTGAAGCGAGGTGGAAAGCATGCAATTAACAGTAAATGGGGACAATTTGAGGTTCTCAACCACACTCTTCTGGATTTTGCTGTTTCCCCTAAAGACCGACAAGGCTGCGGAATACTCTCTTCTTTGAAACGCAGCATTTTTCATTCAAAAAATAAATTTTTCATGAATTCTTTAAAAATTAAATGGTCACGGTGATTCATGTCAATGTATGGCAAAAACCACCACAATACTGTAAAATAATTAGCCTCCAATTAAAATAAATTAATTAATTTTTAAAACTTTAATGGTCACAGTAAGTTATTTTGTGTGAGTGCAATGGAACTTTCAGACTGAAGTAGTACTTTTTTCCCCAGATTGCTCATTTCTTCTTCTTTAAAAGAGATTTTTATTGAGGTACAGTTGATTCATAATGTTGTATTAGTTTCAAGCATACAGCAGAGGGAATCATTTATACAAATTATGTATCCACTTGTTTTTAGATTCTGTTCCTTTATAGATTTTTACAGAGTATTGAGAAGAGTTCCCCATGCTATATAACAGGTCCTTATTAGTTATGCATTTTATATATTGAGTGAAAGTCACTCGGTCATGTCCCACTCTTTGTGACCCCAAGGACTATACAGTTCATGGAATATCCCATGCAAGAATACTGGAGTGGGTAGCCTTTGCCTTCTCCAGGGGATCTTCCCAACCCAGGGATTGAACGCAATTCTCCCATTGCAGGCAGTTTCTCTACCAGCTGAGGCACCAGGGAAGCCCATATTGTATATAGTAGCGTGTATATGTCAATCCCAACCTCCCAGCTCATCCCCTCCAGTTCCCCCGAGGTAACCAAAAGTATGCATTCTATGTCTGTGACTCCACTTCTCTTTTGTAACTAGGTTCATGTACACCCTTTATTCAGAGTCCACAAATAACTCATAGGATGCTTGCCTTTCTGTGTCTGACTGACTTCAGCCAGTACGACATCTCCAAGCCCGCTCATATTGCCGCAACGGCACTATTTTGTTCTCATTTACGGCTGAGTACTTTTGCATTGTGTATATATATGTGTACCGCGTCTCTTTCGTCCACTCCTCTGCTGATGGAAGGTGAATACTCCTGTTGTTGAGTGCCATCACATTGTATATACATGTACTTCGTCTCCTGCATGCATTGCTCTGCTGATGGAAGTTGAGTACTCATGTTGTTGAGTACCATCCCGTTGTGTATATGTGTACCACGCCTCCTTCATCCATTCCTCTGTTGGTGGAAGTTGAATACTCTTCTAACACAAAATCCCATGTCAGTCCCAGGACCTGAGAGCCTAACAGAGCTGTTTATAAATTCAGAAGAAAATTTGTGAGCACGCCAAGAAGTGCTCCTCCAAAGAAACCAATGTTTGTTCCCCAGATAAAGTCATCAGATAAAAGGCTGCAAGTGACGTACTTTCACTTGAATAATTCTTTGCTCCCTAAAATTGAGGTTTAACTGGGTGCCCTGAGTTTTTTTTCTGCTGACCCTCAAATGCTTACCTCCGCTGAAACACACAGCAATGTCTGGAGACATGTTTGCTCATCAAGACTCAGCGTCAGAAGTGCTGCTGACATCAAATAGAAATTGGCCAGCAAAGCTGTGCACAGGATGGCCCCCAACACAGCAGAGAATCATCCAGTCTTTAATCAACCCAGGGAGACTGGGATTGGGTCTAATCTCATGAATTCTCTGTCTAATCAGTCAGTTCAGGTGCTCAGTCGTGTCCGACTCTTTGGGACCTCATGGACTGCAGCATGCCAGGCCTCCCTGTCCATCACCAACTCCCAGGGTTTACTCAAACCCATATCCATTGAGTCGGTGATGCCATCCAACCACCTCATCCTCTGTCATCCCCTTCTCCCACCTTCAATCTTTCCCAGCATCAGTGTCTTTTCCAATGAGTTGGTTCTTTGCATCAGGTGGCCAAAGTACTGGAGTTTCAGCTTCAGCATCAGTCCTTCCAGTGAACATTCAAGACTGATTTCCTTTAGGATGGGCTGGTTGGATCTCTGTCTCATAAAGGATTCGATAAGAATAATTCAAAGTCCAAACTCCCCTTTCCCCTGTTAGATGCTAAGACTAACCCAGCAGCAAGTCAATATGGTTTTACTCCCCTCCCATAGCGCTCAAGTATTTTTCCAGGAGCTAATAAGAATAGTTTATAATCAAAATATACACCCTGCCCATTTGGAGCTGGGGAGGTGGAAATTAGCCTGCTTATATCAGAAGCTAACACACTTGTGTTAAGAAACCAAAGCAGATCTGGAAAGCATGTTTGCCAAACACACACTGATGCAAAAACAAAGAGTGCAACCAATGTAAGCAAACAAAATACATAATTGCTGAACATTTAGGGCCAAACGTATGATACAAAAGTGCGCTCTCCAGTGGGAAGCTGCTGTATAGCCTGGGAGCTCAGCTTGAGGGTCTGTGATGACCTAGAGGAGGTGAGGTGGGGGTTGGCGGTTCAACAGGGAGGAGGCATGTACATGTATGCATACCGCCGATTCAGTTTTTTGTGCAGCAGAAACTAACACGACATCAGCAACTGAACTCCAAGAATAAATCTTATTTTAGGAAAAGGGAGCACCCTGCCCTTAAGAAAAGTAGTCAAGTTTATCAAGCATGACCGTGGAGATAGCATGTCTGTTCTAAGCATCAGGTAATTAGTGGTCCCAGCGAGGGGGGATGGATGAAAAACGGAAGGGCTCTGTTCCAAGTCTGTTTTCGTCATCATACATAACAGCTAATCTCTTCCCAATTTAAGTACTTCCCCAGGAAAGAGGCAAATCGGAATCTGTTCTCCCAAGGCGACGAGCATCTCTAGAGAAAATAGAGAAGCCTTGGCGTGAAGAAGGGGAATACAGGTCATCACCCCCAAAACATCAAGTTGCAGTTTCTGAACTATTTTTTCATCCTCATATTATTATTTACTACCACCTACAAGGCATGCTAATTTGGATGCCCCCATCCCTTATCACTCACCCTGTCGAAATTGTGCCGTCTACTCCTCACTGCCAGTGAACCACTCCTGACTGTGGTATCCCAGAGTTTCTTGTCTCAGTTCGGATCCCTGCCAGTCACTTTCCAAGGCAAAAGTGTCTAAGAATCACCCCCTCTGTCGAGATCCCGTGAGTCAGCACATCTTGGCAATCCCACTTGGAAAAATCTCTCCTGAGTTTGTCTGTTTCTCACCGTCCCTCCTGAAATGAAAAGACACTTGCTCTTTGGAAGAAAAGCTACAGCAAACCTAGACAGTGTATGAAATAGCAGAGACATCACTTTGCAGACAAAAGTTTGCATAGTCAAAGCTATGGTTTTATCCAGTAGTCACGTATGGATGTGAGAGTTGGACTATAAAGAAAGCTGAGTGCCGAAGAATGGATGCTTTGGAACTGTGGTGTTGGAGAAGCCTCTTGAGAGTCCCTTGGACTGCAAGGAGATCCAACCAGTCCATCCTAAAGGAAATTAGTCCTGAATACTCATTGCAAGGACTGATGCTGAAGCTCCAATACTTTGCCCACCTGATGCGAAGAGCTGACTCATTGGAAAAGACCCTGACGATGGGGAAGATTGTGGGCAGGAGGAGAAGGGGACGACAGAGGATGAGATGTTTGGATGGCATCACCGACTCGGTGGACATGAGCTTGAGCAAACTCCAGGAGTTGGTGATGGACAGGGAAGCCTGGCGTGCTGCTGTCCTGGGCTCACAGAGTCAGACACGACTTTCAGACTGACCAACAACAGCAATGAGAATTTGCCAAACAGCATAGGGAACTCAGCTCAGTGCGCTGTGCCAACCTGAATGGGACAGGCTTCCAAAAAAGGGGATGTGTGTATACATACGGCCGATTCCCTTTGCTGTACATCAGAAGCCAACGTAACTCTGTAAAGCACCTATAGTCCAATAGCAGCTAATTTTAAAAAGTCAGGGGCAAGAGAAATAAAATGAGGACTCTATAATCTGGGAGGTAGATACTAAATTTCTTGCGAATGGGCATTACATGTGCATGCTTTCTGCAAGTTTACCTTTGATTCACTTATCTGACTGCTTCTCAATATCCAATAAAAATCAATTTTAACAAAGAGGAAGGCAAAAAAACAGGTGTTGTTTTATTGTGTAAAGAAACATTTCTCAGTGTTTCGTAATAGGCTGCGCTTTCTGCACTCAACCTCTATGCAAGCGTGAAAGTGAAAGTGTTTGTCACTGGGTCGTGTTGGACTCTTTGCGACTTGATGGACTGTGAGTCCGCCAGGCTCCTCTGTCCATGGGATTCTCCCAGGCAACAGTATCGGAGTGGGTTGTCAACTCCCTTCTGCAAGGCATCTTCCCGACCCGGGTATGGAACCCGGGTCTCTGGCATTGCAAGCAGATTCTTTTACCATCTGAGCCTCCAGGGAAGCCCACCCTCTACGCAAGGCTACCATCAAATGTTCTCACACTTCTCAGCCATCTCTCACTTCTGCCAAATCTCCCTGACACTCCCGATGAGATCAGGCTCCTTCTCTCATGAGAATATCGTATGAGATGGAGACTCTGAATCTCTGTCTAGCCTTTGAGCCTTGTGACCACGGAGGTGAAGCCACACACACCTCTCACACCCATTGGCTTGCATTTCAAGTCAATGATGGCAGAATCAATAAAATCATGGCAGGATGATGGCAGAGTAAATAAAAGCGAAATTGCTTCTGTATCTATGGCGACAGGGAGAATCCAGGGCTATATCACCACACATGGCAGATTTGCCATTGTATTCTATTCTATTGCATGTCATTCTAACTCTATGCTATTTTACTTTGGGGCCACACCTCATGGCACGTGGGACGTTACTTCCTTCTTGTCGTTGATGTTCAGCCGCTCAATCGTTTCTGACTCTCTGCGACCCCATGGACCGCAGCACGCCAGGCCTCCCTGTCCATCACCAACTCCCAGAGCTTGCTCAAACTCATGTCCATCGAGTCGGTGATGCCATCCAGCCATCTCATCCTCTGTCGTCCCCTTCTCCTCCTGCCTTCAGTGATTACCAAACCCTCACTCCTCCACAGCGCAAGGATGGCATCCTAACCACTGGTCCACCTCAGACTCCCTGGCCCATTTTACACACAATTTCAGGATCTTTTCATCAGAAATACATGCTTGATTGTCCCTTTTGTTCCATTCTTCACTTTGACAAAAAGGTTCATGTGTCAACGAGGGTAGGGAAAAAAAATTAGATAAAACTTTCTGCACTATCCTTCTTGCTCATAGTTTGAAGTGATTACAGATAAGGTATACGGAGGAAATACCGGAGGGTTTGTTTCTAACATGACAAAGAGTAAGTACATGAGAGAGTGATTCATCACACCAATGCATTTCCCCAGATTTTACTCTGGAAATAAAGGCCTTGGAAAACATATTTCTGGAATAAAGCCCATGTATAGCTTTAAAAAAATAAAAAATTAAAACCCACATAAAATGTAAAAGGTTAATGAGATGCTGTGCTGGGCCTGATTGCTCAGTCGTGTCTGATTCTGTGAGACCCCACGGACTGTAGCCCGCCAGGCTCCTCTGTCCATGGGATTCTCCAGGCAAGAACACTGGAGCGGGTTGCCACGCCCTCCTCCAGGGGGTCTTCCCGACCCAGGGATGGAACCTGTGTCTACTACACTGGCACGTGGATTCTTTAGCAGGGAACCACTTGGGAAGCCCCATAAGGTTAATAAGCTTCTTCAATTAATCAACAAGTATCAGCTTATGAAATAATATTACTGTGGGCATATTGTCACTACACAGAATGTATAGTTGTTTCATGCCTTTAGAAATATCACATTATACAGCAGAATTTTCCATGAGTGAGAACTTAATATAATCAGGGTTTAGAAAAATGTACACTAAGTGTTAATTTGGATCTGCTGGTTTTTTGCCCAAGAGCCTTTTCCATGTGTTGTAGGATTTTTAGCAGCATCGTCCAAGGTCTTTGCGGAACCAATGCAATATAACGTAAATTCAGCTACATTTTTCCCCACCGTGTTTCAGGCCATATGGCAAACACTGAAAATTAGCGGAGTGAAAAAGTGAATGAATAAATAAATAAACACAAAATACACATATAGAATCTCTGCCCATAACCCATCTCACAAGCTAAGAGGGAGGTAATCACAGGCGTATTCAATGAGAAAACATTAGTCACTCAGTACTGACCAACTTTGAGACCCCATGAACGAGAGCCCTCCAGGCTCCGCTGTCCATGGAATTCTGCAGGAAAGAATACTGCAGCGGGTAGCCATTCCCTTCCCCAGGGGCATGTTCCTGACCCAGGGATCGAACCCAGATCTCCTGCAATGCAGCCACCAGGGAAGCCCATTCAATGAGAATGTGATGTGTAAATTCAGAGAAATGCTTAAACTGCAGAGACTGTACCAGAATCAACAAAAGATTTTCACAGGAATTGATAAACAGATGTAAGAGAAAAAAAAAAAAAATTCCCAGAGATGGTAACTTGTAGTTGGGGTTTTGAGGGATGAATAGGAGTTTGCTTGGCAACAGGATGAGAGCCCAGCTATCTGCTCCAGGCAATGGAAACAACTCTCCATCAGCTGGTGATCCCTTAGATAAAAGCACCGTGTTGAAGACATGAAGACTGCAGTGTGAAAGTCTTAATATTACAGTACTTGCCATATTCACATCTGTAACAAAGCTGTGCAAATGCTAAGATGGCTACGAGTTCAGAGAAGGTCATAAAACAGTAGATAACTCCATCCCACAGCTCCAAAGAGGTGTGAGACCTAACCCGGAACTTTGCCGTCAAATCTGAGCTGAAAGGCTTCAAGTGCTATGCTTGTTCCAGATGGTTTCAAAGCAACCCGGCGGTCAGTTTTTAGTGAAAAGTATTTCTGAGTGCCCACCTGATGCAAAAACTCAGCGACGGAGCATGAAGAAAGGCAGAAAGACCGGTGAAGCCTCTGTCTCTTTATTAGTGAAGCAAACTCGGGGAGACAGTGAAGGACAGGGACGCCTGATGTGCTGCAGTTCATGGGGTCACAAAGCGTCGGACACGACTGAGTGAGTGAACAAGAAAGGCTTCACCTCTTCAGAGCCAGTTACATTTAACAGTTCTCAATCTCTGGACCAGTGAGCAGCTGAACAATAATAACATTATAATTAATTCCATGAAGATTTTAAAAATGCCCCACACTCAAAAAAAAATAAAATGAAATAAAAGTAAAAATGGCCCACATTTTTTTTAAAGCCTTAAAAAATAAAACACTTGGCAATTTCTTTTTTTTTTAATTTTAAAAATTTTTAATTATTTCACCCAGAAAATTTGTTCAGCATAATGCAAAAATTTTATCATATACCCTTCACCTAGGCTTTCCAATTAATTCTCTAGGATCAAGTGTCACACTAGCTATCATCTCTCTTTATCCCTTTTTAATATGAAATAGTTCCAGGCTTCCTCTTTTATGGCTCAAACTTTTTTGAAGATTATCAGTTATTTTTCAGAAAGTTCTCTCAACCTGGGTTCATGTGATGTTGCCTCATAATTTGATTGAGGTTATTCGATCCCTAATTTTTTTTTTTTTTGGTCAGAAGTACTAGAGAGGTTATCTTTTTAAATGGATATTCAGTTGTAGGCAAAGTGCTTTATAATACTGTCTTTGTCTTCTGCTGGGCAGCAAGGGGAATCAGCCCTATGCATGCCTATATCCCCTCCCTCGTAAGCCTGCCTCCCACTCTCCATTCACCCCTCCAGGTCATCACAGGACCCTGAGCTGAGTTCCCCATGCTAGGCAGCAGGCTCCCACTAGCTGTCTATTTTACACTTGCTTCTGTGTCTCTGTCAGTCCTAATCTCTCAATTCCTCCCACCCTCTCCTTCCCCCACTGTGTCCATAAGCCTATTATACAGAGTAAGTAAGTCAGAAAGAGGAAAGCAAATACTGCAAGTGGAGTCGAGAAAAACGGTACTTGTGAACCTGCTTGCCGCGAAGGAATGGACGTGCTGATGTAGGGAATAACAATGTCTCTTCCTCCGCTCATGTTTCCTTCTGTGAGACGGTTTAAAACATCATGAATGGGTGCAGGCACTCTCAATGTTCTTGTTTTTTTTTTCCCTTCTTCTCCAGAGGAACTGTATTATAAAGCCATTTTAAAAAGAAATAGTGCATTAATTGTAAGGCAGAAATGCACCCCAACGTCGCGTGTCTCCTGGGTGAATTCAACCGGCTTACTTTCAGAGACAGAAATTAATTGCTTCTGACAACCTCTCAGCCACAGGCGACGGTACGTGGGAGGCAGACAATGAAGTGGCCTAGAGGAGCAGGAATCACAGGAACTAAACGGCATTTTCTGAGCGTCGAGAGAATGCCTAGGGAGAGTGTCGCCTTCACGCGGGGAGATGCCACTGGTCCTCACAAAGGTTGTCTTTTCCAGCGACCGACGCTGTGCTGTTGGCCGCTGTGGGTCAAGCCTAGGTTTTTGCACAGTATCGTCTCCACTTTTCCTGCAGAGGAGGCTTCCTAGGTGGCTCAGATGGTAAAGAATCTGCCTGCAACGCAGGAGACACAGGTTCGATTCCTGAGTCTGGAAGATCCCCAGGAGGAGGGCATGGCACCCCATCCCAGTATTCCTGCCTGGAGAATCCCATGGACAGAGGAGCCTGGTGGGCTACAGTCCACGGGGTCACAAAAAGTTGAACACAACAGAGTGATTAAATAGCAACAGCAACATACATAATAATCCTAAGGAAATATTTATAAAGGCAGAATAAGATTTTAAACTGTACAAATATAATATCTATTATGAAAATAGTATCTATTATGTACCTATTATGAAATCATAGATATATACTCTGGCCACCTGATGCAAAGAGCTGACTCACTGGAAAAGACCGTGATGCTGGGAAAGATTGAAGGTGGGAGGAGAAGGGGACGACAGAGGATGAGATGGTCGGATGGCATCACCGACTCAACATGCATGAGTTTAAGCAAGCTCCAGGAGTTGGTGATGGACAGGGAGGCCTGGCGTGCTGCGGTCCATGGGGTCACAAAGAGTCAGACACGACTGAGCGACTGAACTGAAGTCCACCCACGTTACCGCAAATGGCATTATTTTGTTCTTTTTTTTTTACAGCTGAGTAATATTCAATTGTGTGTACGTAGTAGATCTTCTTTATCCATCCCTCTGCTCATCAACACTTAGGTTGCTTCTGTATCTGGGCTTCTATAAGCAGTCCTGCTATGAACATTGGGCTGCAAGTGTGTATGTGAATTAGGAGGCTTTTTTTTTTTTCTGTCTGATATATACCCAAGGGTGGAACTTCTGGGTCACATGGTAATTCTCTTTTTAGTTCTTTTCGAGAAACCTCAATACTGTTTTTCACAGTTGGCCACACCAATTTGGAGTTTTGTTTAACTGCAGGAGACTGTTAAGAGACCGTGTCAATGAAAGAAATCTCCATTTTCTTCATTTTATTTATTTAGCTCTGCAAGGTGTTAGCTGCACCACGTACTATCTTTACGTGCAGCGTTTCAACTCTTAGCTGCGGCAGGGTGGTATCTAGTGCGGCATCTAATGTGGTATCTAGTTCCCTGACCAGGGATCAAACCCGGGACCCATGAATTGGGCGATAGGAGTCTTAGCCACTGGACCGTCTGGGAGGTCTCCTTTTCTATCTCAGCTAATGACTCCTGGTCTGAAGCCTACTCCACCTGATGTTAATAAAGTTTCCCCATTTTCCTACAATTAATATCTTCATCCAGTTTCCATCTCTGTGGTTTACTTCTCACCCCTTCTGGGGAAATACTGAACTGTTCTTCCTGTAGAAAGAAGGTGCTGGTTCTTATTTCATGGGCCTGGACAATGCCTGTCTTATTTAGATAACGTACAGTAATACCATCACTCCCCTGGTGGCTCAGACAGTTAAGAATCTGCCTGCAAAGCAGAAGACCCAGGTCCGATCCCTGGGTTGGCAAGGTCCCCTGGAGAAGGGCATGGCAACCCACTCCAGTATTCTTGCCCGGAGAATCCCATGGACAGAGGGGCCTGGCGGGCTACAGTCTGTGGGGTGGCAGAGAGTCGGACCATCAGGAGTTTAATTCTACCATCTTCCTATGTGTCTGTTGTACTCGTCCTATATTTTCTGCCCTCCCCCCATTCTGCATGCCTTTTTTAGGATGAACTCAGTATTTTGCTTGGCGTGTTGCCTCCCTATTCACTTTCCAGCTATACTTTAAAAAGTCACTTCAGTCATTTCCTTAGAGCTTCACTCTCATGATCCAATCACTCCACAAAGAACCCATCTCTAACTATTACCACCTTGGGGGTTAGGAGTTTGAGCAAGCTCCAGGAGATGGTGAAGGATGGAGAAGCCTGGCATGCTACAGTCCATGGGGTCACAAAAAGCTGAAATGACTGAGGTGCATATAGTACGCACGTCTAGGTATCCTAACCAATTAGTTATGGCAATGGCAGTGATGCTATCTGTGTGGCACATAGGAGACACATCTCAAAACTAACTCTAAGCAGTGTGGGGGGGCGGGGATCAGGAAAAAAAATACCTAATTCCATTCATATTAAAATTTAGAAAAGGCCGCTGCAATCACAACTAGATACAAAAAAAAAAAAAAAAACCTGTACCTTCCAGATAATGTGAAGGGTAGAAGGGGACTGATTTCAGAGAATCAAGAGAATGTTTTAAGGGGATGGAAGCAAGGTATATCTTTGTCTTTTTTTAGTGACGAAACTTGGGCAAATGTCAAAACACATAAAACTGTGTCCTTTATGATGGTACATTTTTTTTTTTTTTTGGTATTTGTCTTATGTGAATCAGGAAGTCTATAGGACACCACGCCTCTAGCCTCAGAGGGCATTGAATTTCTCCCCCGTGCACCCAGGAGAAGCTCTGCGCTGTGTGATTCTCACACAGGGGGGAAAGAAAGCTTGCTCTGGATCCTCAAGACTGGCTGTTTAATCACTGCTGATCTATGCGGCTTTGTTTTATAATGTAAACTGCCTGGGGATGGGAGCAGAAGAAACCCGCTCTGAAATATCATTATGGGATCAGATGGCCGTAAATCGCAGCAAAGCACAAATATTTGTTCTTGCTTATGCTCCAGCTGTGCCCGCCTCGCCCAAAGCGTGTGAAACAGAAGGGGGAAAAACCACGCCGTCCATTCTCTCTTGCAAACTGCGTCTCCGAGAGGAGCCACAGTGGTGGAGAGCTGGAGGCTCAGGGTCGGCCCAGCCCCGTCTACATTGTAACCGGACATTCTGCCCTGCAAATGGTCGTGTAACTTGACCCCCGGACAAAGTGGAAGCAGGGACAGACTTTATTTTCTTGGGCTCCAAAATCACTGCAGATGGTGACTGCAGCCATGAAAAGAAAAGATGCCTGCTCCTTGGAAGGAAAGCTATGACCAACTTAGACAGGGTATTAAAAGCAGAGACACCACTTGGCCAGCAAAGGTTCGTACGGTCAAAGCTATGGTGTTTCCAGTAGTCACGTATGGATGTGAGCGTTGGACTATAAAGAAAGCTGAGCACCGAAGAATTGATGCTTTTGAACTGTGGTGTTGGAGAAGACTCTTGAGAGGCCCTTGGGCGGCAAGGAGATCTGACCAGTCCATCCTAAAGGAAATGAGTCCTGAATATTCATTGGAAGGACAGATACTGAAGCTAAAACTCCAATATTTTGGCCACCTGCTGCAAAGAGCCAACTCATTGGAAAAGACCATGATTCTGAGAAAGAGTGAAGGCGGGAGGAGAAGGGGACGACAGAGGATGAGATGGTCGGATGGCATCACCAAGTCGATGAACATGAGTCTGAACAAACTCCAGGAGATGGGGGGAGACAGAGGAGCCTGACCTGCTGCAGTCCTTGGGGGTCGCAAACAGTCAGACATGACTTACGACTGAACAGTAACTACAAGAGGTCTAATTTACCTGCTTTCCCTTTAAAAGAAAAAGAAAGAAAGCCGCTTCTGACTTGTCCTTGAAAGTAAAGTTTTCTCCGTTCATTGTGTTCCATAAGCCACAGCATTTGCAGATGTCCTCATTAATAAGTCATCCTACACGGAAGAGAAACAGCATCTCCTTTTCTCAGACAAGGTAAACCTATCTTCTCATCACCCTGGGTCGTCTTCCCACTATTTGATATCCCAATCAGCTCCAATCTGGGTATTTTATGGCCCATATGAGCCCAGCTCTGCTGCGGAATCTCTGATTTAAAGCCGCAGCAACTCCTACACACCTCAAGAAAAATGACTTCACCCTCAAGAAAAATAGACTAGAGTCAAATCCAATATGCTCTGCCCCTCATTCATGGAACGCTCAGGAAAGATATTCAATTTTTAAATGCACAGACATTTCAAACCCTTGTTTTTTTTTTAAGGTCTCCTATTTCCATTTCCAAGTGAGATTCTAACCCCCAAAGGTGGTCTTCTCTTCTCTTACGCCATGTTACAAAAGTAGGGAGATGATCGTATTTGTGACTTTGAAGCAGGCTTCGAAAAATTAATGAGGATGAGAGAGAAAACAAGTTAGGAAGCATATTTCGGTCTTAAGCGCATCTGACACCTTCCACCAATTAACTCACCGAGGCCAAGGAGATAATTAAGGGAGCAGGAGTTCAGACGCTTCTATGGAAGAAAAACAGGAACCTTTTGGGACCAAAATGTAGATGCGATTCCTGTAATTTACTCTCTCCAATTAACCATTACCCCTACGTCTTGTGCATGGCAAGTGAGACCTTGAACTCACTCTAGGACGTTTAAGAAGAAAGTGTAGCAAGAGGGTTCACTTAGCTCCTACATAGCCACCACCATCCCCCTCAAACACAAGGAACATTTTCTCATTTGTCATCAGTTCCTGATTTGAAGTGCAGCCTTAGCGTATGGCGTTCTGCTCATAACACAAACGGAGCACAACCTGGGTTCCATCAAAATGCTTTTCTCCGAGTGCCTCCCCGCACCATCGGGCACGCGTCACCCGCTCGCGTTCACCACTGTTGATCCACAGTGAGATGACTGGTACCCAGGACACTCACCTGGGCGTGACGGAGCCTCCCACGCACGTGGACCAGAAAATCCAATCATGCCGTCTAGCTTTCAGTTCGTGCGACCGCGCCCATGTGCCCTAGGTGTGTCTGAAGCCTATTGGGGAAAGCGTCTGAGACACCAGAGGAATCTGTGAAAATCATCAGCAAAGGGCCCCTTAGAGACAGGTCTCCTGCTTAGGTCATGGAGGTCAGATCTGTCTGGAGTGGAAGGTCTCAGCCTTGCTTTGTTCACGAGCTCTGCATCCAGAGATACCTAAGTGACTCTCTCGGGGGGCTTCAGGCTGGAGCAGGGCACGCAGATGAGTGTGTGTTACCCCATCAGGCGTGTCCAACTCTGCGACCCCCTGGACTGCAGCCCACCAGGCTCCTCTGTTCATGGGCTTCTCCAGGCAAGAACACTGAATAACAACCCTTCCCTTCTCCACTCATGAAAAACACCAAGGGCTTCCCAGGGATAAAGAATCTGCCTGCCAACACAGGACATGTGAGTTCGATCTTTGGGTTGGGAAAATCCCCTGGAGAAAGAAATGGCAACCCACTCCAGCCTTCTTGCCTGGAGAATCCCATGGTCAGAGGAGCCTGGAGGGCTACAGTCCACGGGGGTGGCAAAGAGTCGGACACGACTTAGACAGCAACAATAAAGCATTCATCCTCATCAACAATCTACAAGACTTAGGTGCTTTCACCAAGCCGTTACGGTGCTCATACCAGTAAAGTATAGCTTAGAAAAGTAAGCTCCTCAGTTCTGTATTGTTTGGGCAAACTGAAGCTTCTGGAAAAACTCCGTATTTCATGCAAAGGTGGTGCTAAGGTGCCACGGGTGCCAAAGCGGTCCCTGTTAGTAGCAGGGACCAGAAAAATCCAGCTCACCTTCAGGCTCCAAAAGCAAGGACACCCACAGGCAACTCAACATGTGGAGCAGGTAAAGAGTTGCCCAAGACAGCATTTTAAAAAGCAGAGACATCACTTGGCCGACAAAGGTCCATAGAGTCAAAGCTATGCTTTTCCCAGTAGCCATGTGCAAACGTGAGTTGGACCACAAAGAAGGCTGGGCAATAAAGAATGGATGCTTTCAAATTGTGGTGCTGGAGAAGACTCTTGAGAGTCCCTTGGACTGCAAGGAGATCCAACCAGTCCATCCTAAAGGAAATCAGTCCCTAATATTCACTGGAAGGACTGATGCTGAAGCTGAAGCTCCAATGCTTTGGCCACCTGATGCGAAGAGCTGACTCACTGGAAAAGACCCTGATGCCAAGAAAGATTGAGGGCAGGAGAAGGGGACGGCAGAAGATGAGATGGTTGGGTGGCATCGCCGACTCAATGGACATGACTTTGAGCAAGCTCTGGGAGTTGGTGATGGACAGGGAGGCCCGACATGCTGCAGTCCATGGGGTCGCAGAGACTCGGATACAACTTGGCAACTGAACAACGGCAGGGGAATCCATATTAAGATCCTATGGGTAATGCCTGGGAAACTCCGGTTGCAATTAATTGGAAGAATTCACTCCTTTAGTAACCGATTTACTTGGTGGTAAGCTGGCAGAGGGTACATGGAAATGTGCCGTTGACTGACAAGTACACCGTGTTCTTGGTCTCAGCGCTCTAATGAGGGTTTTGGATGCACGCTGAATAATCTTGGACGCCTAGGTCTTGCAAATCCTCTTCTCTATTTAAATCTTCTAACTTGGTCCTTAGATAGCTGAGCACTGAAGCATCCCCCCTCCAGCCCATCGCCGCCAACAGGTCCTCGACAGTCACATTTACATCATTGGGGGTACAGTCTCAGCCACGCTCCACTCATCAGAACGTAAAATCATCAAGAACAAACTGCGAAGGTAACAGAGAGTAGGACAGATCCTGCCAAGGACAGCGCAGCTTTAATTACGAGCTGCCCGAAAGAGGCGACGCTCCTGGAGTTCCCAAAGTTGACTCGGCCGTTTAAGCAGCCTGTGTACCACGAAATAGTCGTTTGTCCTTGACTCTCATCCAATTGGGTTTCAGCGGCAGAGTAAATCTGATAACTTAATTCATCAGAGGAGCGCAAGGTCACTGCTGGTGCAGATTTAAATGACCTTTTTTAATTATTGCTGAGAATGTATGATGCACTATTTGGATGGGGGAAGACGGGGAAAACTGTCTACCAGACAGGAGATTCATTTGAGGGAAAATAAGTACGGCTAGCATTTAGGAATGGCTCTGAATGAGCACATGTATGCCCACCTCTGTTTTCCACAGGGAGTTTTGGGTGCAATGAACAGTGACAATCTCACTTCAATAAACATCATATATCAGGCACACACGTCAAAAGAAGATGTGTTCATTGCACCATGATGTTGCACAGAAATCCAGCAAATGAGAGGCTAACACGTCAGAGATAAGAATGCGTGACCTAACAATGAGTTCACAATGGAACAGCATGTCATTACCTGGGGCTCCGTGCTAAATGCAACAGAAAGATATCGAAAAGTGAAGTAAAACTGTCAGTCTCTCGGCTGTGTCACTCTTTGCGACCCCATGGGCTGTAGCCCGCCAGGCTCCTCTGTCCATGGGATTCTCCAGGCAAGAACACTGGAGTGGGTTGCCATTTCCTCCTCCAGGGGATCTTCCCAAGCCAGGGATCGAACCTACGTCTCCCGCTTTGCAGGCAGATGCTTCACCATCTGAGCCACCAGGGAAGCAATTCTAGTTTTCGGGGTTTTTTTCCACCACTAAAACTGAGGTTTGCTTGAGTGGTCCTACTCCAAATTTTATTAGGTATGTGAAAGGGAATGCATATGAGAAGCTACATCAGTTTTCTATTTCCTAGCAACATTTGGTATATTCTCCCTAACTGCTTAAATACAGGGTTTTGGGCGGGGGGTGGGGGAGGGAACTCTCATGTAAATGGAGAGAAGAACATGACTTAGAGTCATGATGGTCTGGTAGTTTTGCACATTCTCTTTTTAATTCAGTCCTAATGAGGCTTCCCTGGTAGCTCAGCTGGTAAAGAATCTGCCTGCCATGCAGGAGACCGAGGTTCCATTCCTGGGTTGGGAAGATCTGCTGGAGAAGGGATAGGCTACCCACTCCAGTCTTCTTGGGCTTCCCTGGTGGGTCAGCTGGTGAGGAATCCGCTTGCAGTGCAGGAGATGTGGGTTTGATCCCTGGGTTGGGAAGATCCCCTGGAGAAGGCAAAGGCTACCCACTCCGGTATTCTCCATTTCAGAAGAATTTGAATACATCTCTTGTGGCTCAAATACATTCCCTTCTGTCTCAGCTGGTAAAGAATCCGCCTGCCGTGTGGGAGACCCAGGTTTGATCTCTGGGTTGAGAAGATCCCCTGGAGAAGGGAAAGGCCACCCACTGTGGTATTCTGTCCTGGAGAACTCCATGGACTGTATAGCCCATGGGGTCGCAAAGAGTCGGACACGACTGAGTGACTTTCACTTTCATTTTCAATGAGCCTGCGCTGGTTGAGCAATGCCGTTTGGCCAGAAATCCACAGAGAAAAGCCACACGAAGGACATCTGTGGCAGACAACCCTCTCCAAAGAATCACCGTGTCTCCCCCTCGTCTTTTCTGCAGGTAGAAACTGTGACACGCTTCTAGTCAAGACAATATGGCAAATGTGGCGAGGATGAGCACGAAAAGGGTGGCAGTACCATGGTCTGTCTTATTACAAAGCCCAAGATCTGTGACTTATACACCCTGCTCTCCAGAATCCCGTCACGATCCAGGAATGTGTTTGAGCACATTCAGCGGCTGGAAGCCTGGGTCCCACCTTTGCCCTCAGTCCAAGACGGTGGTCCTTGGATACGCAGAGCTGCGATAGCTAGAAGCTCAGCCACTTGTCTTCAGAGACACCCCATCCCTCTCAGTGGCAGACCTAAAATGCTCCACCCAGTAATTAGCCATGTGCTAATAAGGGCCTTAAAGGGCTTCCCTGGTGGTTCCATGGTAAAGAATCTGCCTGCAACGCAGGAGAGGCAGGTTCGATCTCTTCCCTGAAGGAGGAAATGGCAACCCACTCTAGTATTCTTGCCTGGGAAATATCACGGACAGAGGAGAGCGGCAGGCAGTGGTCCATGGGGGTCGCAAAAAAAGTCAAACAGGACTCAGTGACGAAATGAACAACAGCAAAGAGCCTTAAGCTCCCCTTGGAGCAAATCCCCGGAGATGGTGTCAACCACCCCCTTCATCTTCAAGTATCCTCAGGCGGGAAGGGACAGTTACAGATTAACAAGAGTCCTCAGTGGTAGACTGATTTATCAATGGAATCATAATCATTTTTTTTAATCACACACCATGTTGCAAGGAATACACCCACCATGTTACAAAAACCGCTGCCCTTAATTTTCATAGCAACACAAGGAATTAGACATGCTTGTCCTTATTTTAAAAATGCGTCCACTGAGGCTCAGAAAAATTATGAAATGCAATGACTCCAAAACCACTTAGCTGGGGTAGCCATCACCGTCCTTCAGAGAAAGAGAATCGATGGATGGACGGATGGAGAGATAGACAGACAGACAAATAGACACAGATGACAGACCAGATAGGTGGATGGGTAGAATGGGTGGGTGGACAGAATGATCTAAGTGGCTGATAGATACATAATTATAAATGATAGAGGATGCTTACGTGGGTGGATAGATGGATGAATGGACAGATAGACAGATGATAATTAGACAATATGCAGACAGAGATGATAGACTATTCTTAGATAGATGGATGGACAGATGGATAAATAGATGGCAGATGACAGAGACAGAGATGATCAACTATACTCAGCTAGCTGCATAGATACGAAAGCAAAAGCGTCAGTTACTCGGTTGTGTCCAGTTGGACGCCAGCGACTGTAGCCCACCAGGCTCCTCTGTCCATGGAGATTCTCCAGGCAAGAATCCTGGAGAGGTTGCTATGCCCTCCTCCAGGGGATCTTCTCGACCCAGGGATTGAACCCAGATCCCCTGAATTGTAGGCGGATTCTTTACCACTGAGCCACCTGGGAAAGGCATGACAGATGATAATTATAGATGACAGACAGATAGAAATAGGAGGTAGAGATAGACATGATAGACTATATTTAGATGTTAGATGGATAAATGATAAGAGATAGAGGTGATAAACTGTACTTAGATCCATAGATGGATGCTTAGATAAGTGTCAAAGATGATAAACTCTACTTGCATGGATAAATGAGAGATGACAGGGATAGATAAAGATGATAGACTATATTTGGATGGATGGAGAGATAGATGGATGGGTGACAGTTAGATGACAGATATAGATGAGAGAGAGAGAGAGATTTTTCAGATTGACTATACTCCTTGGCATCCTTCCAAAGGAGCTGAAAAATTATGTCCACAGAAAAACCCACACACGGGTGTTTATAGCAGCTTTCTTCATAATTGCCGAAATGTGGAAATAACCAAGATGTCATTCAATGGATGAATGGCTACATACACGGTTGCCCATTCAGAGGATGGAATATTGAAAGTGAAAGTGAACATCGGTCAGTTGTGTCCAACACTTTCAACCCCGTGGACCCTTGCAGCATGCCAGGCCTCCCTGTCCATCACCATCTCCTAGAGCTTGCTCAAACTCATGTCCATCAAGTCGGTGATGCCATCCAACCATCTCATCCTGTGTCATCCCCTTCTTCTCCTGCCTTCAATCTTTTCCAGCATCAGGGTCTTTTCAAATGAGTCAGCTCTTTGCATCAGGTGGCCAAAGCATTGAAGTTCAGCCTCAGCCTCCATCCTTCCAATGAATATTTAGGACTGATTTCCTTTGGGATGGACTGGTTTGATCTCCTTGCAGTCCAAGGGATTCACAAGAGTCCTCTCCAACACCATAGTTCAAAAGCACAGTATTGTAAATCAACTCTAACGAAAATTCAAAATTAAATACTAATTTGAAAAAGCAAAGCGGATGATGAAACTAGGTGATCTGACATTAGACACCGTCACCCATCTTGCTTGAATCGTATCCCCCGACCCACTTTGGTCTCAATATCACTTCCTGTGCCCCCAACCAGAGACCCCCAACCTCAGCCGTCACCAGCACCAAGTCGACGAAAAGACTCAACTGAGTCTCACACACCCCCACCCCCCAAGACAGCATCTGGGTTTCAGAAGCCAGCGAGCGCTTCAAGTTATAAATCTCAGCTTTCAGAAGCAGCAAGAGGCTCCTTGGAATAGCAAGTAGGTCCCTGGTAGAAAAAAAAAAAACCAAGTGAGGTGTCAAAAGTTGTGAAATGAAGAAACCCGTGACCTTCACTGATGGGCAATTTGGAAAGAAAATGGCACTGGTGAAATACATCATCGGGCCACGGAGAAAGCAAAGGCATGAAGCTGGAGGTCAGCTCACGAAAAGGTGATGGATTCGGGCTGGGTTTTTACAGCAAGGAAGGCTGAGAATGGCCCCTGGAGACTTGCATTTTTATTGGGACACGGGTCTCCGCCATGCATGTCCAGGTCACGGGCATGCTAAGACGTGTCCAACTGTCTGCGACCCCATGGACTGTAGCCCGCCACGCTCCTCTGTCCATGGGATTCTCCAGGCAAGAATACTGGAGTGCGGATCTTCCCAGCCCAGGGATTCAACTCACATCTCTTGCATCTCCTGCATTGGCAGGCAGATTCTTCACCACTCAGCCACCTGAGAAGCCCTCAAAACACCATTTCCCCTTCTTCAAACCTCTCTGCAGGAATCAGGTGATCTCTGTATTCCATTCATGTGCAAGTACCAGCACAATAGTCTATTCATCCTATCTACCCTGCTCAGGGCCAGAAGCAGAGAAAAACTGCAAAAAAAAAACAAAACAAAAAACAAAAAAAAAACTGTATTAATGATTTACTTCTTATTAACAAACCCATGAACATTCCCTCCAAACACAGCCACTGAGTAACATGTTATGGAAATTGCAAGATAAGAAAAGCAGTTAAAGTATTTGTTAAGCTCTACTTTGGAAATACTTTTCAAAAAAAAGAAAAAAAGGTAAATAAAACATTTTAAAATTCTTCCATCTCTTAGAAGCAAAAATATCCATCTCTCCCAAAGGGTCTTAGCTTGTGGTACATCAACGGAACACAGTTACAGAGCTCTGAATATACACACTCAGCTATCTTTAAAATGGATCATCAGAACAAATGTGAGTCACTTGTAATGAGGTGGGTGAGTCTAGAGCCTGTTAAACAGAGTGAAGTAGGTCAGAAAGATAAAAACAAATCTATGTTAAGCGGCTTCCCTGGTGGAACAATCAGTAAAGAATCTACCCGTAATAAAGGAGACTCGGGTTCAATTTTTGAGTCGGGAAGATCCCCTGGAGGAGGACATGGCAACCCACTCCAGTATTTGTGCCTGGAGAATCCCCATGGACAGAGGAGCCTGGTGGGTTATAGTCTATGGGGTCACAGAGGGTCAGACGGGAGTGAGCGACTAACAAAAACACGAACCAATTAAACGTTGAGAGTCAAAATTTTCAGTCCCTTTCTCCAGATCATACTAACCTGAAACTCTCACATTGTTTATTGACTATACCCCAGATGCAAATAGTTTTGTTTTTCTTTTTAATTAAATTTTTTTAATGGAAGGACAATTGCTTTACAGAATTTTGTTGCTTTCTGTCCATCATCGACATGAATCAGCCATAGTTATGCATGTTTCCCCTCCCTTTTGAACCTCCCTCTCAAATTTTTTTAATTTATTTATTTAATTGGAGGATGACTGCTTTCCAATACTGTGATGGTTCCTGCCGTATATCAAGATTTAATCGGGCCATAGGTATACACGTGTCCACCCCCATCCTGAACCCCACCCCACCCCACCCCATCCCTCTGGGTTGTCCCAGAACACCAGCTTTGACTGTGCCTGCTTCAGGCATCGACCTTGCACAGGCCAACTATTTGACCTGCGGTAATATGCATGTTTCAATATCACATGCATGACCCTGCATGCAGAGCAGGAAAGGAGACACAGATGTAAAAAACAGACTTTTGGACCCAGTGGGAGAAAGTGAGGGCGGATTGACTTGAGAGATTAGCATAAAAAGTTTGAAGTCCCAAACAAAAACGTGTTGCCTCCGGATTCTAAACTGGACCGACACTCTTCCTTGCTCCCGATTTCGGTCTCGGATTACCTGGAGATTCAGGAGGCTGGAACAGACCTCTGGGCCTGCGGAGCTCAGAACGTCACATTCATTTCTACTCGGGGACGTCAGCTATCAAGAAAGAGCCGCCCCTATCCCGGAACCCACCCTGATCGCTCTGGACAAGATGCCATTTCCAAGAGGAACTTTCTGTCGGCAGGTGGACGCAATTCCTCCAGAGCCATTTGCTGGTGTCAGCTTGTAATTTTCAGGGTGGTTTGGGACGAGATGGAAGATCCCAAATGCCAAAGCTGAAGTGAGCGGAAAGTGTCACGTGCCCGTAATAATAGGCATTCTCACCTGGCAGAAATATACAGCAATGGACAGCGTTGACAGCTGGGGCAGATGCTTTGTATGAGACATGTTCACGCCGGGAAAGCAGTCTATAGGGCCGTCTCTGAAATTGCCGACGAGAAGACATATGTCAAGACACATTCTACACCTGTCAGTCGCTCAGCTGTGTCTGACTCTTTGTGACCCCATGGACTGTAGCCCACCAGGCTCCTCTGTCCATGGGATCCTCCAGGCAAGAATCCTGGAGTGGGCTGCCATCTCCTCCTCCAGGGGATGGTCCCGACCCAGGGATCGAACCCACATCTCCTGCATCGGAGGCAGATTTTCTGCCACCTGAGCCACCAAGGAAGCCCTTTTTATGCCTAAGCTGCCCCCTAAAATGAATGAAACTGTCTCATCTTATTAAGAGTTTAAATTTTCAATGTTGACAGTATGGAAATACTTCAAATAAAACCATAGAAATAAACGGAAAACATCCAGAGGAACCCAAAGCAACCTGAAACAGATTTTTACTTGGGGCTCCCCCGGTGTCTCAGATAGTAAAGAATCTGCGTTCAGTGCAGGAGACCTGGGTTTGATCCCTGGGTCAGGAATATCCCCTGGAGAAGGGAACGGCAGCCCACTCCAGTATTTTTGCCTGGAGAACCCCATGGACAGAGGAGCCTGGCGGGCTGCAGTCCATGGGGTCGCAAAGAGTTGGACACGAACTCTAACACTTACTTGGGAAAACAGTTGTGGCTTAGATGCAAGCAGGTATCAGATTTACTGAAAAGTCCACAGAGTCAAAGTCAAACTATGACTACTTGTTTTTCCAGCAGTCTTGTACAGGAGTCAGAGCTGGAGCATAAAGAAGGCTGAGCGCCAAAGAATTGATGCTTTTGAACTGTGGTGTTGGAGAAGACTCTTCAGAGTCCCTTGGACTGCAGGGAGTCCAACCGGTCCTTCCTAAGGAAATCAGTCCTGAATATTCATTGGAAGGACTGATGCTGAAGCTGAAACTCCAATGCTTTGGCCACCTGATGCGAAGAGCTGCCTCATTTGAAAAGACCCTGACGCTGGGAAAGACTGAAGGCAGGAAAAGAAGGGGACGGCAGAGGATGAGATGGTTGGATGGCATCACTGACTCAATGGACATGAGTTTGAGCAAGCTCCAGGAGTTGGTGATGGACAGGGAAGCCTGGCGTGCTGCGGTCCATGGGATCGAAAACAGTTGGGCACAACTTAGCAACTGAACAACATCTATTTATAGGTAGAGAAATTAGTAGTCCAAGAGTTTAAATGACCCACTTAGGTATACAAACGCCTCCGGGTCTGTGATCAATTTGAGCATGGTTAAAATCAACCTGGAGATCGTACACAGGTTACAAGTTAAATTTTGATGAACTCTGAAAATATTTTACAAGTATTCACAAAAAGAAATGAAGAAAGCCTCTTCTATCTTCCACCAAGAAAAAAAAAAAAAAAGACAGGATTCCCTTAACAACCATTCAGAACCAATATAACCATGGCCTATTAGAATATCATCAAATCATCAGTACATACAAGCTGACAGCTGATCCAAGTACCTTTCCTCTCTGATATATGATAATATCAAATGTTGAGTCTGAGTAGAAGCCAAAATAAAATCGTCATAGTAATTTACTTATTTAGATTACAGAGGGGGAAAAAATCTTAATACCACCAAAAAGATAAATGAGTGCAGTCTGAAATACATCAGTATGGATGGGTGAAATATTAATCAGAGGCATTTTCTTTTATTTCAGAGAACAGAATTAAGTAGTATTGATTTGTCTATCGTCTATGTGTGGGGCTTCCCTGGTGATTCAGATGGTACAGAATCTGCCTGCAGTGCAGGAGACCCAGGTTCAGTCCCTGGGTTGGGAAGGTCCCCTGGAGAAGGAAATGGCAGCCCACTCCAGTATTCCTGCCTGGAGAATCCCATGGACAGAGGAGCCTGGTGGGCTACAGTCCATGGGGTCTCCAAGAGTCACAGACAGCTGAGCTACAAACACTTAAGTTGTCCATAGGTGTGCTTAAATTCACACAGGAGAATAAATTATTTCAAGTTTCATCTTTCCATTATTACCAGTACTTTATTACCAGTATTTTATTAACAATGTGAATAAAATCAAACAAGACACAGACATGCCAAGAAAATGTACAGTGTATTATCTGTTTTCTGTTATGCCTTTTTTTGCAATAGGTCAGATTCTTTGAAACAGTATCAATGTACATCTCGTGTTCTCTTATATTTAACACTTTTATTTGAAAGCCTGCCCCTAGAAAAATGAGAGTAACAAGAACCACTCTGAGCACGGAAAATACTGTCATCTCTTATATCAATAAAGGAGAGCAAATTTAAGGCAAACCTTGGTTAAAGCAAGCTTCTCTTTTACCTAAAATCCCCTTTCTAGTTTAAAAAAAAAAAACTGTTGGAGACATGGGTGATCCATTTTTATAACATCAGCATATGTGTTTTTTATTCCAGTTGTACTGAAATATAACTGAAATATAACAATGTATATGTTTGTATAATGAAGGATGTGATACATGTATACGTTGCAAAATGATTACCACAAGGTTACTTAATAGCCGCACCATCTGACATAACTATCATTTTTCATTAGAACATTTAGGCAACTTTCAAGCATCGATCTCTAATTCGTCACTTCCTGCCTATGGAATGCAAATGTACCTTCCGCATGGGGTGGGCGGCCTGCAAATCCCCAGGAGGGCAGGTCTTCCATGTTTGCAAGTGGGTAGCTTGCAATGCCTTCTCTTGTCCCCAGGACACTAAAGAACCTCCAGTGCTGCAATGCGGATAGAGAGAAGGGGAGGGGACAGAAGACAAGGATTTCGTGTGTGTGTGTGTGTGTGTGTGTGTGTGTCTGTGTGTGTCTGTGTCTGTGTGTGTGTGTGCGTGCATGCTCAGTCATGTCTGACCCTTTGCGACCCCATGGACTGCATCACGCCAGGCCTCCCTGTCCATCACCAACTCTTGGAGCTTGCTCAAACTCATGTCCGTTGAGTCAGTGATGCCATCCAACCATCTCATCCTCTGTCGCCCCCTTCTCCTCCTGCCCTCAATCTTTCCCAGCATCAGGGTCTTTTCCAATGAGTCAGCTCTTCACAACAGGTGGCCAAATGATTCTTAGGTATTGTATAATAATGTTCATAGCAGCAATCATTTCCCCGTGGACAGCATTTCAGGGCTTCTGTGTTGCTTCCACTTTCTTCACTCACAGCTGAGCATCCCAGGAGATGATGAAGGTGTGTGAACAGCTCCCTTGTAGAAGGGAGAAGGAGATGCAGAGAAAACAGCCTGACATCACACACTGATAAAGCAATTTGGGGGAAATACAGTCTTTCTCATCAAAACACACTGCCCCATATGTGCTTTTATTTTTTTTGCCTATACCTTCACTCTAGTTTCCGGAATATCCTTCCACCGCAAGAAATGGAATAAAAAGAAGCAAACTCAACTCTGCCATCGGGTTGTATGCCCATCACATTTTTCTTTCTAAACACAATCCGTTTTCCCCATGGCTTCATTAACTCACCCAAGCCTCCTTCTCTTGCTTCTAATCAATATTTTGACTGGGTCAGCGTGAAATGAAATTCACTTTGAATTATTTCTAGAGCAGCCACTTGAAGCATGGCACTGCCTGGTTAAAGGCTTTAATGTTTGAAAAAGAAGGAGATAAAAGACGTGGCCTTGTGTCAAAGTTCTCTGCTCCCATTCCAGGACCCACGGGTTCTCCTGAAACAACAATATCTGGACTTCAGGAGACTCGTCGGTTCTTGGACATAATCTGGGATGTTTTGTGATGTGTGTCTAAGTGCTGTTTGCATCCAAGAAGGTCTTTAACTTTTATGAGAATTTCAAAGGCATCAGTCATTTATGAATCCACCTATGAATACACACTCGCTTGCTAAGAAGTCATTGTTGATGGAAAAGCCTCTGAAAAAGAATATATACATATCTACATTTCCCTCAGCAATGATTTTCTGTTAACGTAACAGGGAACTATATCCAATATCCTGTGATAAACAGTGATAACAAAGAATATGAACAACAATGTATTTATATATGCATAACAAAATCACTTTGTTGTACAACAGAAATTAACACAATACTAAATCAACTATACTTTGATAAAAAATAAATCTGTAAAAAATGACTTTTTTCACCTTACAAAGCTAACTTTTATGTCAAAACTAGGCAAAGTACAAGAAAATGAAAGTACAGATCAATATTTCTCATGAACGTAGACATGAAATCCTCAACAAAATATAAACAAATGATTCATGCAATATTTAAAAATTCTTAGTGCATAAAAAAGCAATGACTTCTTAACAAATAAGTGTGTAGATACATGTATATATATATATGTATATACACACACACATATATATAAATGAATGAACCTAGGTAT
>SNSB01003793.1:750104-760344 GCA_012922965.1 Capreolus pygargus | reverse complement strand
TGAGTTGGCTTCTTTTCTATTATATCCACTGGGCGGGGGGGGGGGGGGGGGCTGTGGTTTTTTTAGATTCCACAGTTGTACTTAATCACGGTTCTTCTCGAGGCTGTTTCTTTCCAAAGAGTCAAGTTTACTCCTTAAGAGAATGTCATTCCATGGATGCAGCCTAGATGGCCATTGACAGAGGAAAGGATAAAGAGATGTGGTACATATACACGCAGGGGAATATTACTCAGCCAGGAAAAAGAAACAAGTGTGAAGTATATGTGCAATGGAAGATTACTTGGCCATGAAAAAGAACAAATGTGGAGTGCCTATATATATATATATATATATATATACACACACACACACACACACACACAGTGGAAGATTACTCAGCCATGAAAAGGAACAAGTGTGGATTACATATATGCAGGAAGGAATATTACTCTGCCATGAAAAAGAACAACCTCGAAGTGCATATATAACAATGGAATATTACTCGACCATGAAAGGGAACGAATGTGGGTTACAGATATACACAATGGAATATTGCTCAGCCGTTAAAAGTAACAAGTGTGACTTACATATAGACAGAAAGGAATGTTACTCAGCCAGGAAAAAGCACAACAGTGAAGTGCGTGTATAACAATGGAATATTACTTGACCATGAAAAGGAACGGGTGTGAATTACAGATATATACACAATGGAATATTACTCGGCCATGAAAACGGACAAATGTGGAGTGCATATATACACAGTAGGGTATTACTTGTCCGTGAAAAGGAACCAATGTGAATCAGTTGAAAGGAGGTGGAAGAACCTAGAACCCGTTATACAGGGTGAAGCAACTCCAAAAGAGATTAACAAATGTCGTATATTAAGACATATATATCTGGAGTCTAGAAAAACGGTCCAGAGGAACCTATTCGCAGGTCAGGAATAGAGATGCAGGTGTATAGAAGGGACGGTGGATGCAATGGAGAAGGAGAGGTTTAGATGGACTAACACAGTAGCACTGATACCCACACACGACCATGGGTAAATCAGACAGCGAGTGGGAAGCTGGTGTGTAACCCAGGGAGCTCAGCTCGGGCCTCTGTGATGACCCAGAGGGGTGGATGGGCTGGGAGCGAGATTCAAGAGGGTGGGGATGGATATAGATATAGTTATGACTGTTTAGACTCAATCCCTGGGTCAGGAAGATCCCCTGGAGGATGGCATGCCAACCACCCCAATCTTCTTGCCTGGAGAATCCCCAGGGACAGCCCAGCGGCCTCCAGTCCATAAGGTCGCAAAGACTCGGACACGACTGAAGCAACTTACGACGCACGCATGGGAGACAGAAACCAACACGACATCACAAAGCAATTAAAAAATGATCACGTTCTGTTTTAAAATTCCTTTCAATTTTCTAAGAAACAAAGAAAAAGAAAAAGTTAGCTCCATCACCCTGTCTTATTTATGGTGCATTTCACGACACGGAGAAAGGAATCATTTCAAAGTGTGTTCACTCCCAGGCCTGCACACGCAGCCCCTCCATCCGACGCGAAAACGTTTCCATCCACGGGTTCCCTGGGTACAACGTGGGTCACGGGAGGCATACATCAATAGGTCCCCCGGTAAGACTGCGTCCCAGAGAATCCCAGAAGGGCACCCAGCCCCGCCCTGGGTCTCTCCCACGAAGACACGGCAGAGAAGCCATCACGTCTTCTCAGCCCTGTTCTCTGCTCTATCTGCAGCCGCCTCTTTTGTGTCAAGCTGGAAGCCTGGCCGTTCAAATGTCACTCGGCCCCGCAGGGAGCCGGGAGGCCGCTGCTGGCTGAGGACTCCTCTATAATGGAACACCGCCCCCGAGATCATGCTTGCAGCCTCCCTCTTCTGCGGAGGATCCTCAAAGCTGAGACCGAAAAGAACAGTCGGCAGCCTTTATCCGCCGAGGAGCCTCGTCGGTGAAAAGCTGACTTTTACCTGCATCTGATGGGATTGTGAGCGGCAGCCTCTGATACCAGGGCTAACACAAAGGCTGTCTTGCTGAGAGCTTTCAAAAAAAGAAAAAAGAAAAAAACCTCTCCCTGTCTGAAAAACACCCTAGGATCCATCAGGAAACAGGAAACAGGAGCCTGGCATCATATACACAAAATAGAAACACACCCAGAGGCACAGAAAACAAAGTTACATTTACCGAAGGGGAACACAGGAGGGATCAATTAGCAGTTTGGGATTAACAGATACACACGGCTACTTATAAATCAGAGTTTTAAAAAGCACTTATTGATTTTAAAAAAAAAAAAAAGGACTTACTGAACAGTACACGTAGTTATATTAACATCCTGCAACAACCTCTTAACAAATCCAGGAAAGAACATATATACATGCATGTGTAAGTGAATCAGAAAAGATTCTTGAGAGTCCCTTGGACCGCAAGGACAGGAAACCACTCGAGCCTCAGGGAACTCAACCTGGTTCTCTGTAAGACCCTAGAAGGGAAGGAAGGGGTGTGAGGGGTGAGGAAGGTTGTAGAGGGAAGGGACACGTGTATACCTATGGCTGATTCATGCTGAGGTATGGAAGAAAGCAACACGGTATTGCAAAGCAAATACCCTTCAATTAAAAATAGACAAGTAAATAAATGAAAACCAGTCCATCCTAAAGAAAATCAACCCTGAACATTCATTGGAAGGACTGATGCTGAAGCTCCAATACTTTGGCCACCTGGTGCAAAGATCTGACTCCTTGGAAAAGACCCTGAAGCTGGGAAAGATTAAGGGCAGGAGGAGAAGGGGGCGACAGAGGATGAGATGGCTGGACGGCATCACCGACTTGATGGACATGAGTTTGAGCAAACTCCGGGACTTGGTGATGGACAGGGAGGCCTGGTGTGCAAAGACTCAGACATGACTGAGCAACTGAGCTGACTCACTGAAGCAGGAAACGTGCCCCCCACGATACCTGGGGTGCCTCTTGCCATCCGCCTGAGCCCCCAACCCCTAGATCCAGGCGGTCCTCCTGCAGACGAACCAAGCCTATGTCACCCAAAAAATCAGTGGAGCCTCTGGGCTGGAAAAGCTTTGCAAAGTCCCCTGGGCACCGTGTGACCCCTAGGCTGGGGTTCCCACCTCCAGCCTCCGTCCTGAGGGTCACCTCGCCCCGCCGTGGGTGACGACACCCCCTGCAGAGTGGTGTTCCAGAAAACTGCCATGTGTCCTGGGGACTCTGGGTAAGGGGGAAGGACAGTTGAGACTCAAGCCTTGGGGGTCTCTTCGGGCACGTTCCACTGCAGTTGACAACACAGGGACCGAAATGTCCGAAACACTCATTGCCTGAGGAGCCGGAGGGGCAGGAACAAATGAGGCCGCCTTGCGGCTGCCTTTGGCAGCAACTCAGAAGCTGTGTGTGGTCCAGTCGCTCACTCGTGTCCGACTCTCTGCGACCCCACGGACCGCAGCACGCCAGGTCTCCCTGTCCATCAGCGACTCCCGGAGCCTGCTCAAACCCATGCCCATCGAGTCGGTGATGCCACCCAGCCGTCTCATCCTCTGTCGTCCCCTTCTCCTCCCGCCTTCAATCTTTCCCAGCATCAGGGGCTTTTCTAAAGTACCTGGGGCGGCGCGTTTTAAAAAAAAAAACAACTGCCCTCAAGAAGTCTCCCATGCATGGTGGCTGAAAAAAAAAATCCAGAATTGGGCAGAGGTTCACAGAGCCGGTACCTTTCAAGCGGTACCTTTAGCTCAGACCCTTAAAGAAACGTCACACCAAAAAAAATGTCATCATCGCTAAACAGTCGAGACGTGCAAATCAAAAGCCTAATGAGGTAATCACTCACAGCAGTCAGAATGGCCATTGTCTGTAAGATCTACAAAGAATACATGCTGTAAGCAAGGGTGGGGGGAAGAAAGGCAATCTTCCTACACTCTGGGTGGGGCTGTAAATAGATGCAGAATTATGGCAAACACAATTAGAATAATCATATTAGTGGAATGTTAATATTAATATTAATTCACAATTAGAATAGAAGATAGAATTGTGGGAAACAGCATGGAGCTTCTTTAAAAAACTAAACCCATTAAAAAGCAGATTGAAAACGAAAGTCGCTCAGTTCTGCCTGAACCTTTGCCACCCCATGGACTGTAGCCTGGCTTCTCCATCCATGGGATTCTCCAGGCAAGAATACTGGAGTGGGCTGCCATGTCCTCCTCCAGGGGATCTTCCCCACCCAGGGATCAAACCTGCGTCCCCCACAGACCAGGTGGATTCTTTACCATCTGAGCCCCCAAGGGAGCCCCCCAAAACCTTATGACCCAGTAATCCCACCTCTGGGCTTAGATCCAGAGAAAAATCTTCTTTCATGATGACACACACACATGTGTTTTCAGGGCCACACGATTCACAATATCCAAGACACCGAATCAGCCAAAATGTCCATCCACAGAATACTGAAAAAAAAGAAAAAGGAAAAAATGGTCCACCTCTGCACCGGGACAATACTCGGCCATACAACTGAAGGGAATAACGCCCCTGACAGACGCGTGGACGGATGGCGTGATTATCATGATAAGTGAAGGAAGGCAGGGAGCGGAAGGAAAAAATAATAAAATGTCACTGACAGGTGCAATCTATCAGCTCCTGCAAATGAACCAATTTACACAGCCCCAAAAAAGGCTCACAGAGAAAAGCAAGCCGCAGTTATCAACGAGAACAGCAAAACTTAGGCAAGAGGGATACATGAAGAGTTTATAAAATGAGCATATGCACATCAACACACATCAATCAGATCGTCAAAAAGGCCCTACTGAACGGCCCAAGACAGTGAAACCCCCTTCATGGGAAAAAGATCCTGAAAAAGAGGAGACGCAGCTCTCTGCATCGCTAAACAAAGCTGGCGAACCCTTGAAGCAAACTCAAGAACGGGAAATCCACCAGAGCGCCATAGAAAATAAAAGCGAGAGCAGAAAAATAGGAAAAAAATAAAAAATAAAACGAACGGAACATGAAGAGATGCTACCACCTTGTGACCGTTTTTCGCAACAACAACTTAAAAACCTGTGTTGAAGGGCACTTCATAGTCACAAGGTCCCTTGGGAGGTAAGTTTAAAAAAAAATTAACTGCCCTCCAAAAGTCTCCTACTGCTAGTGACTGGGAAAAAAAAAAAAATCTAAATTAGGCAGACCTTCATGGAGCCGACTTCCAGAGGTACCTTTAACTCACATCCTCCCCCAAAAATTGGTCACACGAAAAATGTCAACATTGCTAGAAATTGGCGAAATGCTAATCAAAGCTAGAAGGAAGGGGCCTCCCTGGCCGTCCAGTGGCAATTCAGGGGGCCCCAATCTGATCCCTGGTCAGGAAGCTAGATCCCACACGCTGCAGCAACACCTCTCGCGTTCGGCAATTAAGACCCAGACCCACAGCCAAATAAATATATAATTGTATATTTAAAAAAAAAAAAAAAGACTACAAGGAAATATGATCTTCCACCCATCAGAAGGGCCATGGTCAAAAATTCTGCAGACACAAATGCTACAGAGGTGGTGGAGATAGGGAAGCATCCTCCTCTGATGCTGGAAATATAAATGGTGACCGCCACTATGAAGAGCAGAGTGGACGATCCTTAAACCAGGAAAACAAGGCTGAAATTAGAATACTGCCTAACACCAGACCCCCAGATAAACTCCAAATAGCATGCAGATATAAATGTAGGGATGATAGCTTGAAATTCCTGCGGAAAAATACAAGCAGGATGTGCTTTGACACCAATCACACCAGGTTCATCTCAACACTGAGATGAATGAAAAATAAAGATAAGAAAGCAGAGGGAAAAAAAATAAAGAAAGCAGGACCTCATTAACCTTTAAACGCATCTGCACAGCAAGGGAACCTCTCAATGAAAGAAAAAGACAGCCCTCGGAATGAAGAAAAAAAAAAAATCTGCAAACCAAGAAATCACAAGTTTATTCATCTCCAAAACTTGCAAACAGCTGGTGTATCTGAATATCAAAAACACACACAACCCAAGGGAGGGAAAAAAACTGGGGCAAAGATTGACATGGGTATTTCTTCTGAAAAGGCAGCCAGGCTGCCATCGGGCAGGTGAAAAGATGCTGAACATCACCAGTTATCAGAGAGAGGGAAATAGACGGTCTAAAATGAAGCCTCCCCTCATTCTGCTCAGAACGGCCCTCATCAAGAAGACCTGCAAGAAGCAGGGCTGCCGAGAGCAGAGGAAAGGGGACCCCTTTTACACCCCTGGTGGGGATGTAAGTCGTTGCAAGAATGATGGGACATAGCACGCAGGATCCTTCAAGAACCGAACATCCAGAAGCCACACGGTTACGGTAAGCCCACTTCCGGGCGTAGATCCCGAAAAAAATAAAGAAAATATATTTCGAAATGACTCACGCACCACTGTTTTGGAGGCAGCAAGATTTACAATATCCAAGACACTGCATCACCCAAAATGTCCCTCCAAGAACAAGGAGAGCAAAGGGGCACGCCTCTCTACAGCGGAGCACCACCCAGCGAGACAGCAGACCACAGTCACGCCTCTGACAACAGGCACGGTACCCAGGGATGATCACGTCAAGCGAAGGATGTCAGACAGAAAGGGATGTCTCCTGAGATGTCGCCGACCGCTGCACTCTATAAATGCATGCAAATGAACTAATTCACACGCAAACAGTCCCGCACACTTAGAAAACGAAGCTATGATCAGCAAACCACAGAAAAGAAAATCTTAGGGGCGAGGCATAAATCAAAAGAGTTTTTCAATCAACATGTATATACACATGATTATGTATCAATGAGATGTTCAAAAAGGCTCTTCTGAACGCAGGCGAGTTGACGGAACACATTGTAATCGCCTCTATGGGGAAGAAGAACCTGAAAAGAAGAGGTAAAGATGCATGCGTAACTAAATAAAGATGTCCCACACTTGAACAAGCAAACTCAGCATCAGAAGTCAACTTGACCGCAAAAATAAAAGCAAAAGAAAAAAAAACAAAAGGGAAGAAAAACCAGGCGGAGCATGAAGAGATGCTGCCGCCTTGTAGCCAGTTTTTGTAACAACAGGTTAAAACCGGTGTTGATGGGCACGTCATATTCACAAGGTCCCTTGGGATGTAAGTAAAAAAAAAAACCACAAATGCCCTCCAGACGTCTCTTAGCGCTGGCGACCGAAAAACAAAAAGAAATTCAAAATTAGGCAGACCTTCAAGGAGCTGATTTTCCCAGAGGAACATTTAACTTAGACTCTTCCCCAAAAAAAGTCACATGAAAAATGTCAAGATGGCTAGGAAGCAGGGAAATGCAAATCAAAACCACAAGGGACCTCCCTGGAGGTCCAGTGGCTAAGATGCGGTTCTCTCAAGCCAGGAGTCCCGGGTTTGATTCCTGGTCAGGGAACTAGTTTCCACAGGCTGCAACAAACACCTATTGCATACTGCAGGTAAGACCCAGCGGAGCCAAATAAGCACATAATTTAAAAAAAAAAAAAAAGTGCAAAGCTTGTTGATTGTATAACCGGGAAGGGTTAAGTTTGACTCCATACTAGATCTGTTTTTGAGAATTTAGCACTTTTTTTTTCTTTCTCTGCTGCTTTTGTTATTGGTTTTGTTTAATCGCTAAGTCGTGTCTAACTCTTTGCGACCCCGTGGACCGCAGCATGCCAGGCCTCCCTGTCCATCACCAACTCTCGGAGCTTGCTCAGACTCATGCCCATCGAGTCGGTGATGCCATCCAGGCATCTCATCCTCTGTTGTCCCCTTCTCCTCCCGCCTTCCATCTTGCCCAGCATCAGGGTCTTTTCCAATGAGTCGGCTCTCTGCATCAGGCGGTCAAAGGACTGGGATTTCAGCTTCAGCATCAGTCCTTCCAATGAACATTCAGGACTGATTTCCTCTAGGATGGACTGGTTTGATCTCGTTGAAGTCCAAATGATTCTCAAGAGTCTTCTCCAACACTGCAGTTTGAAAGCAACAATTCTTTGGCGCTCAGCCCTCTTTATGGTCCAACTCTCACATCTGTACATGACTCCTGGAAAAAAGATAGCTTTGACTAGATGGACCTATGTTGGCAAAGTGGTGTCTCTGCATTTTAATATGCTGGCTAACCTCCTCAGTGAAGTGAAGAGAAAGTTGCTCAGTCATGTCTGACTCTTTGGGACCCTATATGGACTGTAGCCCACCAGGCTCTTCTGTCTATGGGATTCTCCAGGCAAGAATACTGCAGAGGGTTGCCATTTCCTTCTCCAGAGGATCTTCCAGACTCAGGGGTAGAACCCGGGTCTCCCGCATTGGCAGGCAGATTCTTTACCGTCTGAGCCACCAGGGCAAACCAGCCTCCTCAAAAGCAAAAAATAAATCTTAAGAAAAGACTTCATTCTGCTAAAAAAAAAAAAAAAAAAAAAAAAGGAAACCTCTGGCATGAATCACTAAAAATCTCTTTCAGCTACAAATGTCCATGGTGCTGTGCAGTTATACTGTGACCACAGCCAAGTTATTTAAGCTCACTTTTGTCTTCAACCTCCAAGAAGACTGGAAGAGAAGTAATCAGCTGAAAATTGTCCCGCAAGGGAATAACAAAAGTTAGACTCCCCGGGAGATGCTCTGGGGAAAATTTAGCCGCCCAAAGTGAATTCTGGGACCAACAGCTGATGCTGGTCCCCTGGGAGAAGCTTAGAAATGCAGACCACCTTTGAACAAGCTCTGGAGGAAGGTTTGTCAGACAGAGAGGGGTTGACATCCTTGAAAAGCCCACCCGGCTTTGCAGCATTGAGGACCAGCCCCTCGGCATCTTGAGGGTTGCATGTTCTCTGAATTAACAGCCCCTGTCCTGTGTGAAGTGATAATTCCTGTGGTTGGCTGACTTCTTAATTATAGGGGACTCAGGAAACACGGATGCTGGGAAAGATTGAGGGCAGGAGGAGAAGGGGACGACAGAGGATGAGATGGTTGGATGGCATCACCAACTCAATGGACTTGAGTTTGAGTGAACTTCAGGAGCTGGTGATGGACAGGGAGGCCTGGCATGCTGCGGTCCATGGGGTTGCAGAGAGTCAGACACGACTTGGCAGCTAAACCTCAAACCAGACGATAGTGCATGGGTTAAAATGTCACAAGTCCCGGTTGAAATGTATTTTTCGACAAGCTCTCCTGAGGACCCGAAAGATATCTGCTCACCCCTGGAGTTTATTCATCATTCCATAATTATCTCGTCTTCTAATTCGGTTCCCTCGATACCTTCTTCTATCTTTCACAGCCTTATCAGTTTTGGAAATGTCAACAGGCTCTTTTTGAAGACATCTGCCACCATTTAAAGAAAGAAAGTGTCCTCACCGCTAACGCAAATCCAACCAGAGTGAAAACAAAGGGTAGGAAAATCCAAAATCCTCCACTGTGAATGCGTATGTCCTTCACGGCACGGACATGATAAGCCATCTCCTGAGAGAAAGATTCACTTTCAGGGAGATGGACAAATAAACAGATTATATTCTTCCATCCAGACTAAGGCTTTTCTTATCCTCTGTTAATTCATCTGCACCTTTTTATTTACCACACTCTTTTTATTTTACTTTTATTTCAGAGTGAGGGATCAATCTGACTTTAGTCTGACAGGGGCTCCTCCAATAATGGACTAATTTAATCTCGTGTTTGTTTTCCAGCCGCATCCTGAAAAGTGTTCCTTGATGTTCGCTTGAGAATGAAAGCAATTCATGACATTTACATTTCACAGCATCAGGCCTAAAGGGAAGACCCCCCCCAAAAAAAAGGACTTATTCAAATCTTTAACATTTAAGAATAAGAGAATGCTTAGGAAACATTGTCATGAATTACCAGAAATTGCAAAAAAAAAAACCCTGTTACATGTCTTGAAAACATCTATCAAGAGACCAAGGCTAGATACAATTTCTTACACAACTCTACGAACAAGAAATGAAAATGTCTTTCACTGTCCAAGGTTCTGAGAAGTACAGCAATCCAATGAAGGAGGCGCTGGGACCAAAACTGGGTCACCTGTTTGGGAAATCAACTTGCCATCATCTACGAAGTTTGAAAGTGTTAGATGCTCAGTCGTGTCTGACTCTCTGCGACCCCATGGACTGTAGCCCACCAGGTTCCTCCGTCCGTGGGATTCTCCAGGCGAGAACACTGGAGTGGATTGCCGTGCCCTCCTCCGGGGTTCTTCCCAACCCAAGGATCGAACCCACATCTCCTGCATTGCGGGCAGATTCTTTACTGTCTAAGCCACGGGTTTGAAGAGGC
>SNSB01003793.1:690698-731248 GCA_012922965.1 Capreolus pygargus | reverse complement strand
TGGTGACTGCAGCCACAAAATTAAAAGACGCTCGCTCCTTGGAAGGAAAACTATGAGAAACCTAGACTGCATGTTAAAAACCAGAGACTTCACTCTGCCAACAAAAGTCCATATAGTCAACGTTATGGTTTTCCCAGTAGTCATGTACTGAAATGAGAGTTGGATCATAAGGAAGGCTGAGCACTGAAGAATTGATGCTTTTTGAACTGTGGTGTTGGAGAAGACTCTTGAGAGTCCTTTGGACAACAAGGAGATCCAACCAGTCCATCCTAAAGGAAATTAACCCTGAATGTTCAATGGAAGGACTGATGCTGAAGCTGTAACAGTTTGACCACCTGATTCGAAGAGCAGACTCACTACAAAACATCCTGATGCTAGGAAAGATGGAAAGCGGCGGGAGATGGGGACGACAGAGGACGAGATGGCTGGATGGCATCACCGACTCGATGGACATGAGTTTGAGCGAGCTCCGGGAGATGGTGAAGGACAGGGAGGCCTGGCATGCTGCAGTCCGTGGGGTCACAGACAGTCGGACACAACTGAGCGACTGAATGCCAATATTCTATTCCATGAATACAACATAATTTATTTATCCATTACTCCACTGGGGAACACCTGCGATGTTGCCACCATTTTTTCCTTTCCTTTTTTAATTCTTCCTGGAATATGTCTCTTTAAAAGAAATTTTACTGGAGTATAGCTGATTCGCAATATTGTGCTAGTTTCCCTTGTGTAGCAAAGTGACTCAGTTATACATTTACATATACCCACTATCTTTTCGATTTTCTTCCCATTTAGGTCGCTACAGAGCAGTAACTCCCTGCCTTATACAGTCGGTTCTTATGCATAACCTACTTTATGTATAGTAGTGTGAGTATGTGAATTCCGATGACCTAATTTATTCCTCCCCCCCCCCTTCCTCTGCTGTGAATAGCTCTTCTACGAGCATTTCTGGACATGAATTTGGCTGTGTGGTCCTCATATTGCATAAATCACATCAACTCATCAGGATGTCACTTCCAAGACGGTGTTCATCAGAACATGATAGCAGCACGCTTCCCCCCTCACCAAACACTCCGTTTCTTCAATTCAGCTCGAAATCTGTCCACACCAGTTCCTCTCCTTGAGGATTTCTGACCTAGTCTCACTCGCCACGCATTTTGAAGGAGGAGCATTTTTGAGACAGCCAGCAAGGAACTCACTACGGTCAGGTGGCTTTGTCCGACCGTCGGGTCCTAAACTCATTTGTTCCAAGATTCTGTCCCTTTTTTTTTTTTTTTTTCTCAGCACAGTTCCTACTAACAATCTGTTAGATCCAATTTATGGTGCTTGCCACCAAGTACATCAGACTGAGAAAGCCAATGTCTGTCTGTCTTTGTTAATTACACACCATGTCCAGTAAGTTTCCCAGACGGGTATGAGATTCCTCTTCCTTAATAGGGAACCTGTCTGCTAATTGTCTGAAAGAGAAAATTAGGCGAAAAGCTCTGTCCATGTCATATGCCAGGACCTGGGGAGTGAACGGTCTCTGCGGATTAGAGGAAGTTCAAGAGAAGGAATTTGGAGAAATGAATTCTAGTTAGAGCCCACGCTTCAGGAAGTTTTATTGGAAATTCTGGTGACTCCACGTGTTGGAATTAATATGTCCTGTATGAGCTTCCATGTCTTGGCTCTCCTGACTAGTGCTGAAATGAACATTGGGGGTGGGGGGGTGCGTGTATCTTTTTGAATTATGGTTTTCTCAGGGTATACGCCCAGGAGTGGGATTCCTGGGTCATATGGTAGTTTTAGGGCTTCCCATGTGGTGCCGGGGGGTACAGAACCCACCTGCCATCACAGGAGTCATATAAGACTCAGGTCCGATCCCTGGGTCAGGAAGATCCCCTGGAGGAGGGCATGGCAGCCCCCTCCAGTGTTCTTGCCTGGAGAATCCTGTGGGCAGAGGAGCCTGGCGGGCTACGGTCCATGGGGTCGCACAGTCAGACATGACTGAAGCAGCTTAGCACGCACGCACACACGCATGGTAGTTTTATTGCAGGTTTTTTCAGGAATCTCCACACTGTTCAGCCTCTGCCCTTCCAATGCAGGGGGCATTGGTTTATACACTACATTTCTGAGAAATGTTTATTTTCTTATATGAGAAGAGAGTCAGTTTAATAAAAATTCACACACACACACACAGAGACAAAATACAAAGAATCAAGACCACTTAGTACAAAAGGCATCCGTGGACCATAGAAAGGGCTTCACCTAAAATGCGACGGTTGGACTTGCAGCTTTAATTACCCTCCCAAGCAACCGTGTAATTATTCCTGCGGGAAGTTGGAGCCGAGACATTAGCGATGTTCTGAAACACTTGAAACGGTAAAGCTCTACAGTAATTTTCCAGCACACGAGTGAAAGCCCCATTTCTAGCGCATGCCAGCGGCAGCTTGTGGCAATTGAGACACGTTCTTCCCAGTAAATATCTGAGTCATTCTGCATCCAAATGGACAACCCTCTTGAGCGTCATCATCCCGGACCCTTCCTGACCTTTCAACTCAGCATTCCCACGCCTGGCTTCCTTGATTTTTCACGTGCTTAGCCGTCTATCAAGCCAGAGTTGAAACGTATGTGACAGGGCGTGGTCTAGTGGTAAACAATCCGCCTGCCGATTCAGGGGATGCGGGTTCGACCCCTGAACTGGGAAGATCCCACGTGGCGTGGAACAACAAAGCCCATTCTCACCGCAACAACTAAAGCTCATGTTCCCTAGAATTCTTGCCCCGCAACAAGAGAAGCAACAAGACCCCAATTAGAGTCGTCCCTGCTCTCCGCAACTAGAGAAAAAGGCAATACAGCAGTGAAGATCCAGCACAGCCAATAATGAATGAATGAATGAATGAAATAAAAAAAGAATATTACAAACAGTAGACCTTCCCAGGTGACTCAGTGGTAAAGAATCCCCGCCTGCAAGGCAGGAGACACAAGGAAAAGGGGTTTCGATCCCTGAATGGGGAAGAATCCCTGGAAGAGGAAATGGCAACCCACTCCGGTATTCTCGCCTAGAGAATCCCAGGAACAGAGGAACTTGGCGGGCTACAGTCTGTTGGTTCGCAAAGAGTCAGACTCGACTGACCAGGCATTCAAGATGACTCTAATTACCTCCCTGGGCAAGAGGAAAGCTACCTTGATCGGGTCTTGATCTGTGCTTTTGAGGAGAGAAAAATAGTTCAGACTCCAACCAGCAAGGTGATCCACAGGAGCCTGCAGCTTGTGGGCAAATGAAGCAAAACACAATAAAACCACCACGAGAAAAATGATACACCCTCCGTTGCCTGGACAGCCACTCTCATTCCTGGAGCACAGACACTGTTCCCATCTACCTGTCAATGGATACAAAGTTGAGTGGCACCTTTGCAAACCCATCAAAAACTGGAAGCCTAATTCCAACGGATTCTGCTTCACTCTCTGACTAGATGTAGGCTCTGGGGAGATTTGTTTTTTTTTTTTAATCTCTTGATGACTCGGTTTTCTTACCAGATAGAAATAATGTTGGAACTTGTCATAGCACGGATAAGAGTATGAAGTGTGTATCACCACCCTGTCTTAGATAGGTCTTCCCTGGTGGCTCAGACGATAGGGCATCTGCTTGCAATGCACGAGACCTCGGTCCGATCCCTGGATTGGGAAGATCCCCCTGGAAGAGGAAATGGCAGCCCACTCCGGTATTCTCGCCTAGAGAATCCCACGGACACAGGAGGCTGGCGGGCTACAGGCTGTGGGGTCACAAAGAGTCAGTCAGGGCTAGGTCCCTGGGTAGCGAAAGAGTGGGACACAGCTGAGCAACTAACACAGTGTCTTAGAGGGTGTCTGCGCAACTCTCATTATATTTTAGGGCAACCTCAGCCTGTTGATTGCAGCCATGAAATTAAAAGACGCTTGCTCCTTGGAAGAAAAGCTATGACCAACCTAAACAGTGTTTTAAAAAGCAGAGACATTCCTTTGCCAACGTAGGTCCGTACGTTCAAAGCTGTGGTTTTTCCAGTAGTCACGTACGGATGTGAGAGTTGGACTATAAACAAAGCTGAGTGCCAAAGAATTGATGCTTTTGGACTGTGGTGTTGGAGAAGACTCTTGCGAGTCCCTTAGACTGCAAGGAGATCCAGCCAGGCCGTCCTAAGTGAGATCAGTCCTGAATATTCATTGGAAGGACTGGTGCTGACGCTGAAACTCCAATACTCTGGCCACCTGATGCAAAGAGCTGGCTCATTGGAAAAGACCCTGATGCTGGGAAAGATTGAAGGCGGGAGGAGAAAGGGACGACAGAGGATGAGATGGTTGGATGGCGTCACCAACTCGATGGGCATGAGTTCCATCAAGCTCCGGGAGTTGGTGATGGACAGGGAGGCCTGGCGTGCTGCAGTTTATGGGGTCACAAAGAATCGGACACGACTGAGCAAGTGAATAACAGCAACAGCCGGCTGAAACACAAGATAGAATTTCCACACTGCGAAAGAAGCTAAACAATACAGACGAACAGCTCGAACGAGCCAGAATGCCCAGCGCCTGCCCATAAAAATAATAGTTTAGGAAACCTGACACCAGACAGTCTGAGGCTGACAGGAACAATTAAGCAAATACAAAAGTGGAATTTACCTGAGACTCCCAGGGACCGGGAGATCAAAGACACCATGCTAATCTGCATTCTTTTGAAACCAGACTCAAAAAGAAAAAACCTTTTGAAGAGCGCGTAATGAAGGCTGAGGACAGCCCAGGACAGGTTTGTCTACTCCAAACACAAGTCTCCCCTCCCCTCCGGGTGAAGGGGCGGGGGGATCACGTTTCCGTACCTGGAACCCCGGGGCCCAAAGCATAAATAAGAAATGCATCTCTCCGAGCCTGGAGAAGAAGGGGGTTTATTCCGCCGGGAGGGCGACATCTGTCTCCAGTACGGTGGCTGGAAGCAGTTTACAGGAAAATAGCGTGGCCGTTTCCTGCGTGGGTCTGGGAGGAAGGCAAGAGAAAGGATGCCCTTTGGTCCAGGAGCTCAGCTCTCTCTTCTCGGGGCAGAGAGCGTGTCCAGACACCTGAGACCCAGGTTAGCCGGCTCAGGGCAAGCCGGCTCGGGCGTCCGGGAGAGTATGGGTCAGGGAGTCCGTGGCCAAGTCACGTCGCTGCCCCTCTCTGTGTCTCTCTCTCTCCTCTTCTGCGTCTCACAGACGTTATTATTATAAATGTTACTATGATAAAGCAACAAACATCATTATTATCAATTAACAAACGTTATTATTCTAAAGTCTTACTATTATATCTCTGCATATGTATCCTTACTGTTATAAATAATGTCCTACAGCAGACTTTTTCAATCGATATATCCCATATGCATAAACCTTACTATTAAATATCCTTAGTATTGTAGACACTGGCTGTCATAAATAATGTTCTCATAGTACGGGGCCCGCCAGGCTCCTCTGTCCATGGGGATTCTCCAGGCAAGAATGCTGGAGTGGGTTGCTATCTGCTCCTCCAGGGGATCTTCCAGACCCACGGATCGAACTTGCAGCTCTGTCTCGTGCATTGCAAGCAGACTGTTTACTGCTTAAACCACTGGGGAAGTCATACATATGCATATGTGGTGGAGAAGTCACACACACACACACATGCGTGGGCTTCCCAGCTGACATAGTGGTGAAGAATCAGCCTGTCATTGCAGGAGATGCTGAAGACTCAGGTTCGATCCCTGGGTCGGGAAGATCCCCTGGAGGAGGAAATGGCCACCCACTCCAGTATTTCTTGCCTGGAGAATCCCATGGACAGAGGAGCCTGGCGGGCTACAGTCCACGGGGTCGCAGAGGGGAGGGCACGACTGGGTGATTCACACTTTCACTTTCTCTTCACTGCATCATTCAATTGGAACACAAAAATATGTCAAGTTGTTCAGTTGTTCAGTAAGTAAATCTTATTTCTTTCCTCTACACTTTTTGAAGCAAAGAACAAAAATCTTATTCCATCAGTGATTAACGAGGCTGTGGCAAAACTCACTCCAGAGCTTGGAATTCCAACCCAGGGGCAATGAGGTCTGAAAAATAATCATGAAAATAGAAGATTATCCCAATATTTAAAGTCTAGCCCTCTGTCAAGCTGTTTCACGCATGCTTTGTGAGTCAGTCGCCAACATTCCCATGGGAAATTAACTCAGCCCATTCATTATGAAATCTCAGACTTGGGAAAATCCATAGTTACATTTTTCAGGCTGCTAAATGCCTACAATCAAACTTCTGCATGTTTGCATAAACAAACTATTCCTTACAATCACAAAGGGTCTACTTCATTCTTCCGTTAATCATCATCTCCATTTCTTCCGCGATAAACTATGTTTTCAAAATTCCTTTTTTGGATGATTTTTTAAAGTCTTTTAAAATTTGTTACGATGTCGCTTCTGTTTTATGTCCTGGGTTTTTGGCCACAGGGAGTATGGGACCTTAGCTTACCGACCAGGGATCAAACCCACACCCCCCTGGGCGGGAGGGTTAAGTCTTCACCCCTGGACCACCAGGGAAATTCTTCTTTTCAAAAATCTTACATCCCTCATCACACATGTTTTTCTTTTTTCTTTTTTAACTCAGAAAGTGGTAATTGTGGTGTTGGCTTAGCAACGAAGTTGTGTCCGACTCTGGCGACCGCATGGACTGTAGCCCACCAGATTCTCTGTGCAAGGGATCCTCCGGGCAAGAATGCTGGAGTGGGTTGCCCTTTCCTCCCCCAGGGGATCTTCCCGACCCAGAGACTGAACCCGGGTCCCTGGGGTCTCGTCCTTTGCAAGCAGATTCTTAACCATCTGAGCCACCAGCAAACTCCAAAGCATCTCAAAACATTTAAGGTGATTCGCCCTCAAAGAAATAGTATTCAGACAGATAGCTTATTCACTCAACACTTGTAGAATTCTCCAAATGAGTGAGACAGACTTTTTTTAGTTTTTCTTTTTAATTACTGGGAGTGCCTAAAAGGGTCCTTGATAATCTCAGCCACGGGGCGGAAGTCTTCATTAGACTAAATATTCAGCAATCAGGACAAAGATGTTTGGCTGGGTAATTGTTCCAGGCTTATCATGTAAAACAAAGGGGTGGGGGGGGCGTGAAATACAAGCTGGATCATATAGATAGAATGAAAGGAGATGAATAAAAATTGTTATCAAAATATAACAGCATCTGCAATGTGCTTCCCTGGTGGTGCGGTGGTAAAGAACCTGCCTAGCAATGCTTGAGACACAGGTTCCATGCCCGGTCCGGGAAGATCGCACATGCCACACAGCCACTAACCCATTGGTGTTGCCTAGAGTCTGTGCTCGGCAACAAGAGAAGCCAGGGGAACAAAAAAGTTGAGCAATACATCCAGAGAATAGCTCCCCACCTCATCACAACCAGAGAACGGCCCTGGAAGCAACAGAACCTAAATCGCGGTGAACGCAGATCATCGCTAAATATGATCTCCTATAGAAACACATAGGACTCCCCTCTTCTGTTCCTGCAGTTCTCGTCACTGGAAATTTATGTGCAGATAAACAGTGGCAACCTCAATGGAAGAACTCAGAGACGTCCACCTTATCTAAGCTTCAGGACATTTTACTGATGGGGAATGCCCTCTGTGGGTGGGATGCCTTGACGTCTAAGAACTTGGCATACTCCAAGGATTGAGAATTCTCTGAGCATCCTTCCCCCAACAAGCCAGCCAGTGCTTTAAAATTTGCCCCTCATGGTGTCTTTCTGTTTCAACTTTCAGTTCAGTTGCTCAGTCGTCTCCGACTCTTTGTGACCCCATGGACCGCAGCACACCAGGGCTCCCTGTCCATCACCAACTCCCAGAGCTTGCTCAAACTCATGTCCATCGAGTCGGTGAGGCCATCCAACCATCTCATCCTCTGTCGCCCCCTTCTCCTCCCACCTTTGATCTTTCCCAGCATCACGGTCTTTTCCAATGAGTCAGTTTCAACGTTAAGGAAGAATTTTTAAAGAAGCACAGAGATTTAGCACTCAAGAATATCAGGGTATGTGAACACAGACTCTGGCTCTTGAAATTGGCCATATGCACCTGGGTAATTCAGTATTTAAAAGAAGGAGACAGGGCTATGAACACGGCTCTATTAAAATGGCCATTAATAATAAACATTGTTCTCCTAAAGAGAGAAGCTTCATTATGCTTTCATCACCACCATTTAAACAGAAATCATTTTACATAGACCTTTCTTATTTCCCCAAGATTCCGTTTTCTAATTTTTTTTGGTCCCCACGTGAAATAGCTTTCTCATATTTTTTCCCCCCTTCTTTCAATTCTGTGAGCAGAAGCAAGTTTTTTAATCCAGATAAAGTTACAGGCCTGCATGGTAAACTTTTAGTTTTAGTGTATGCTTGCTAAGTCGCTTCAGTCTTGTCTGACTCTTTCCGGACCCCATGGGCGCTCCTCTGTGCATGGGATTCTCCAGGCAAGAATACTAGAATGGGTTGCTACTTCCTTCTCCAGGGGATCTTCCCAACCCAGGGATCAAACACATGTCTCTGATGTCTCCTGCAACGGTAAGCGGGCACTTTACCACTAGCGCTACCTGGGAGCCCAATTTGGTTTTGGTCTTTTACTTGCTAAGTCATGACTCTGGACCCCTGGCCCCATGGATGCCAGGCCTCCCTGTCCATCACCAACTTCCAGAGCTTACTCAAACGCACGCCCATCGAGTCACTGATGCCATCCAACCATCTCATCCTCTGTCATCCCCTTCTCCTCCTGCCCCCAATCTTTCCCAGCATCAGGGTCTTTTCCAGTGAGTCAGCTCTTCGCATCAGGTGGCCAAACAATTGGAGTTTCAGCTTCAACATCAATCTTTCCAAAGAATATTCAGCATTGATTTCCTTTAAGATGGACTAGTTTGATTTCCTTGCAGTCCAAAGGACTCTCAAGAGTCTTCTCCAGCACCACGGTTCAAAAGCGTCAATTCTTTCTGGTGCTCAGCCTTCTTTATGGTCCAGCTCTCACATCCGTACATGATTTGGTTTTTAATATACACCAAATAATATACTGCATGGCCACTTCCCTTTTTTCCAAATGGAGATAATTTAAAAATATATATATTTGCAAGGAAATGCTTTTAGTATTTGCAGGGAAAGCCTCAAAGAGCACTTTAGGGCATTAAAAATTATAATTCCAAAACCAGTTCCTACCTTCAGAAGACACTAGGCATTTTAAATACATCAAATCATGCTGTCTTATTTTCCACAGTGTCCAGGTTGCCTTTGGAAAAAAAAAAAAAGAAAACACTTCTGATATTTAAGTGTCTAAATTACAGTAAAGGCAGTACAGATTGCCAATTTTTTTTGCTATTTAGAGACCATGATTTTGTACAGGGCTTCAGCCTCCGGAAAAAGTCAGATCTCATGCTCTTTCTCACCTATAAAACTTTTAGAAATTAGCCTTTCTGGTCATTTCTCAATATATCTGTCCAAGCTGTCACTGGTACAATATCCATCAGAGTTTGGAGCCTGGCCCTAGGCCCTGGAATAATGGGGCGGACTCAGGCATAATGTTAATAAGCAGACACGAGCTCCTTATGAGACGGAAAATCTCCATAACCTTTTCTTTCTCAATTTCCTGGCACAAAGAGACAGAATGTCCCTAAGGCCGACATCTGGACTCGGGTTTCGGTTTCCCTGCTTTTAATTCTCGCCGCTCTTGGCGAAGAATCTCGAGGAGCCCCCATACGTAAAGTTTGTGGGTTTTTCTCTTTTTCACTAGTTCAGTTGTGGCCGACTCTCTGAGACCCCGTGGACTGCAGTATTCCAGGCTGCCCTGTCCTTCACCATCTCCCAGAGTTTGGTCAAATTCATGTCCATCGAGTCAGAGATGCCATCCGATCATCTCATCCTCTGTCGCCCCCTTCTCCTCCTGCCCTCAAATATTTCCCAGCCTCAGGGTCTTTGCCAATGAATCGGTTCTTGGCATCAGGTGGCCAAAGTATTGACATTTCCGCTTCTTAAAATATTTATTATGATGGTACTGGTTTTTTGGGGTTTTTTTTGGTCACACTGTGTGTGGGGTTCTAGTTACCAAACCATTGATCAAACCCACAATCCCTAGAGTCAACGTGTTAAGTCCCAGCCTCTAGACCACCAGGGAAGCCCCCATTTAGGCAGTTTGAATGCGGGAAAGGAAAGGTGCCAATCCACACCCAGAACAGCGGAACGGGTGCGGAAGTTAGCGTCAGATTCTCTGGGGGACAGTGTCTCAGTCATTGGTCCCCTTCAGCCCCGGAAGCCAAGCAGAGGCGTGGGTTGTTACCTTGAAGCATCCATGGGGGTACTAATCTTTTCTCGAGTTCTCTGCCTTTTTTTTTTTTTTTTTGCAAAATGGAAACTGAAGGTCCCTCGGAGGCATTAATATCCAACAGTATGAAATATATATTCATAGATAGAATCTTGGCCTTCTCGCTATTTGCAAAGTCCAAATTAAAATTCCTTTTCATGTTCTTGGGGGACTAACAAGAAGAAGGAGGTGGGGTTTACCCAGAGTGAGGCGGTATGAGCGGGTCCAGAATGTCAGTCCCCGTGGAATTGGAGGCTCGGTGCTAGACGTTACCCGCTTTTTCATCTGAAGACTCATGCCATCTGCTATGAAAGAGACAAAGATGATAGCACGCGATACCTTGCCAGGCCCGCTGTGAACATCGTCACCTCAGCTCCTTTGGAATCAGGGTCAATCTAACCTCCTGGGTCCTAGTCCAAAGGAGCTTTAGGGATTTCCAGGCCCGAGCTCACAGAGGGTTTGAGACAGCACGTATAAACCCCTTTCCAAGCCGTTTTACAAGAGTTATTTTCCGTGCGTCAGGCGAGTTCTCAATTTAAACTCAAGCATCGAGGTCTGTGTCAGTTGCAATCCCGGAGCTTTAAACCAGAGGGGGTTGGCGGGAGGATTCCCAACACCCAGGTCAGCAGGTGGGGGTCTGAGGGCTTGGCGGACAGTGTGGCTGGCGTTTCGAGGTGTCTTATCTAGTCCTGGTCCTAAGTTCATCGTCTCTTCCCTCTTGGGATCTAAAACACACCGTGTGCTGCGCTTGGTCGGTCAGTCTGACTCTTGGCGAGCCCCATGGACTGGGATTGCTTCCATCCATGGGATGCTCCAGGCCAGCATACTGGAGAGGGTTGCCAGGCCCTCCTCCAGGGCATCTTCCCGCCCCAGGAATCGAACCCTCAGCTCCTGCGTTGGCAGCTGGATCCTTTACCGTTTCATGACTTACCTGATACAAGGCTAACGCTGTATGTGACTTGTCAAGCCCTAAACTTCTTGGGAGATGACCCATCAGCCCGAAGTCAACACAAAGTCATCTCATCATTTTTAAAGCCTGTGCTTGGTGAGTTTCCTGGGTTTCTTTCCTGCAACAACCTTGGGGCTTGCATTTAAATATGAATGTGCAGAGTTTTTACCCTTGCTAAATGCTGAAGCTTTTTTTTGTCTTTCCCAGAAATGCACCTCTCAGCCAACTGCTTTGGTAGAAATTTCCTATCCGCATGCAACTTTATTTTAATGCCAGGAAATGGGAAGGTACTTACAAGCGATAAGGAAGAAGTGCTCTACGTTTTCGATATTTATGAAAATAAATGTCTCAGATCCACTGGCGAGTGTTCCCTTCTCTCACTTCAGACAACTGTCTGCCACCTCCCTCCACAGCTATACGAATAAAACATCAGCTGTCTATTTCTTTGATGCTCCAAGCTTCTCAAATCATGAATCTCTTTCACCGGCCTCTCTGCTTTCTCAGTGACTTTAAAGTTTCATTTCTTTTCTTTCTTTTTTTTTTTTTTAATTCATAAGCCTCCCTGACCGTGTTATTTATTTAGAGGAAAAACAAGCCGCAAACCTTTTTGCTCTCCTCCTGCAAAGAACGGTGTTTGTGTAACCTCTGGCCCTCACTCGCTCTCAGAAATATTAAAGTGTCGATCCTCTGAGTTCTGAGTACAACAGTCTGTGTGCTTAAGTTATTCGAACAACTCGAGAGGCTAGAGGATTTGGAAACTCTCTTTGTAAAGGAGGCAGAGGCTCCCAAGCAGAGATGTGTGACTCTTTGCTGTTGCTTAGTGGCTCAGAAGCGTGCGAGTCTTTGCAACCCCACAGACTATAGCCCGCCAGGCTCCTCTGTCCGTGGGGTTCTCCAGGCAAGAACGCTGCAGTGGGTTGCCTTTCCTTCCTCCAGGGGGTCTTCCCAACCCTGGCATTGAACCCGAATCTCCTGCATCAGCAGGCGGATTTTTTTTAACCGCTGAGCTCCCAGGGAATCCTGGGTGACTATTAGGAATTCAAACACAGGGGGATACCAGACCATGTATCAGCTTCCAGCCTTGCAAGCTTCAGGGTATCCTTGCCTGCCTTGCTTTCTAAAACCCACACCGGACATTTATAAATTAAGACCCTGGCCTGCAGCCACATATCACAGGCTTCTGTGTGTCTCTCTCTCTTCAGCAAAGCCGCAAATACCCGGGAAAGGCATTAGCACGGATTACAGACAATGGACTGAGGCTTTGTTTTAGAATGGATTTATTCCGCCACAGTTCCGGCTGCTCTGAAATCCCTGGACAAATATTTCCAACAGGAAAACCATCCACGGCGACTGGATTCTTCTCTAAGAAAACCATTAGAACCGTTTAGCCAGCTTGCTTTAATTTGATCCGACAAAGAGCGTCTTAAACAGCACACCCTTTTTTCTTCTTCTCTGATTGCTCTAGTGAGGGTTTCCAAAGCTACGAGAAACGGCGAGAGTGGGCATCCCTGTCTTGCTCCTTGATCGCAGAGGAAATGCTTCGAGCTTTTCGGTGTTGAGAAGGATGTTAGCTGGGAGTAGGGATTTAGGGATGGATGGCGGCACATGGGAAAGAATCTGCCTGCAATGCAGGAGACGTGAGTTCGATCCCGGGGTCAGGAAGATCCCCTGGAGAAGGGCAACCCGCTCCAGAATTCTTGCCTGGAGAACCCCACGGACAGAGGAGCCTGACGGATTACGGTCCTCGGGGTCATAAACACCCTCACAGGACTGAGCCTCTGAACATCATTGAGTACTCACACACACGGGGATAAATAGGTTTGTATGTACGCAAAGACACTGCTGCAGTCAAAATAAACGAGGACTTGACTGTGTAGCCCAGGAAACTCTACTCAACATTTTGTAATAATATCCGGGAAAGGAATCGCAAGACGACTGTGTGTGCATGCTATGCTTACAGTTAGTTGCTCAACCGTGTCCAACTCCTCGCGACCCCATGGACTATAGCCTGCCGTGGGCTATATTCCTCTGTCCCTGGGAGTCTCCAGGCAAGAATACTGGAGAGGGTAGCCATTCCCTTCTCCAGGGGATCTTCCTGACCCAGGGATGGAACCCGGGTCTCCCGCACTGCAGGCAGATTCTTTACCAGCTGAGCTACCAGGGAAGCCTCTCTATATATGTCTGTATGTATATATACATATGTATGTGTATATATATATATATGCGTGTATGTATATATCAGCTGAGTTGCTCAGCTGTGTCCGACTCTTTGTGACCACATGGACTGAAGCACGCCAGGCTTGCTGCTGAATAACTTTGCTGAAGTTATAAACTTTGCTGCATAGCCTAAACTGTCATGATATTGTAAATCAGCTATAGCGAAGTGAACTCAAGTCGTTCAGTCGTGTCCCACTCTTTGCGACCCCGTGAACAGTATAGCCTACCGGGCTCCTCCGTCCATGGGATTTTCTAGGCAAGAGTACTGGAGTGGGTTGCCACTTCCTTCTCCAGAGGGTCTTCCCGACCCAGGGATGGAGCCTTACCACTAAGTCCCCAGGGAAGCCCATATAATAAACATTTAGGTTGCCTCCTTGCTACCTCAGATGGAAAAGAATCCGCCTGCAATGCAGGAGACGTGGGTTTGATCCCTGGGTCAGGAAGATCCCCTGGAGAAGGGAATGGCAGTCAACTCCAGTATTCTTGGGCTTCCCTGCTGGCTCAGATGGTTAAGAATTTTGCCTGCAATGTAGGAGACCTGAGTTTAATCCCTGGGGCAGGAAGATCTCCTGGAGGAAGGCATGGCAACCCACTCTGGTATTCTTGCCTGGAGAATTCCATGGACAGAGGAGCCTGGCGGAGCTACAGTCCATGGGGTCGAAAAGAGTCGGACATGACTGAGCTACCTTCCCCAGTGAAGCCCATGTGATAAACATTAAAGATCGTTAAAAGATTAAAGATAAATTTGAGGGGTCTGTGTGTGGTCTATAAAAAAATAGGGATGGTAAAAAAAAAAAAAACAAATGTGAAGAAATGAGGTATGAAGCCTGTTCACAGGTTACAAAGGCTTCTTCTGTGTTTGTGCAAAATTCTGGTTCTCCCTGCTTCCATCATTAGAGCCTCACCCCCCACCAGCCTCGGGGAGGCTGCCTGACGCTGTTTGTTTCCATGATTGGATGCAAAATGAAAAGTCGCCTTTTTCCACGGACCGGCTGCTCTGTGCTCTAACCATCAGCATGCATTGAATCTCAATGACTGGTTAGGAGGCTGATGAATCGGCCCCGAGAACATTAATTTAATGCTTGAGATGTCAGCAAATAGAGTGAGGGTATTGTTTCAGGCCCGGCTTCGTGAAGTCTCCATTGGATAGATTATTTTTTCAGGCAAGGCTCTCAGTGGGAAAGGCCGATCTTTGTTAACAGACGCAGCCTTGAGCCTGAGAACAAAGCCAGTTGAGTTAATCCGGGTTTTTAATGCTCAGACAGACGCCAAAGAAGGCTGGGCGCTGAAGAATTGATGCTTTCGAACTGTAGTGCTGGCGAAGACTCTTGAGAGTCCCTTGGACTGCAAGGAGATCAAACCAGTCCATCCTAAAGGAAATCAGTCCTGAATATTCATTGGAAGGACTGATGCTGAAGCTGAAACTTCAATGCATTGGCCATCTGACGCAAAGAGCTGACTTATTGGAAAAGACCCGATGCTGGGAAGGATTGAGGGCAGGAGGAGAAGGGGATGACAGAGGATGAGATGGTTGGATGGCATCACTGACTCAATGGACATGAGTTTGAGCGAGGTCTGGGAGTTGGTGAGGGACAGGGAGGCCTGGCGTGCTGCGGTCCATGGGGTCACAAAGAGTCAGACGTGAGTCACTTAGAGTCACTAAGGTGACTTAAAAATAACAATAACCACAACAGATGCTACACAGTGGCCTCATATAGCATAACCAAGGAATGGTGGGTGACTCTAGACAATAGGAAATGTATTGCAACTTCCTTGTTTCTTATTTTTCTGCCACACAACATAGCACGTAGGATCTTAGTTCCCTGACCAGGGATCAAACCTTCATCCCCTGCAGTGGACGTCTTAACCACTGGACCACTGGACCACCAGGGGGGCGTTCCCTAGATACAGGAAACGTTGGTGGGCATCTTCATGATTTTAGGGAGCTTGTTCATAATGAGTTCTGCTTTACTTTTCTTTTTTTTTAATTTTAGTTTTTATTTTATATTGGGGTAGAGTTGACTTACAATGTTTTGTTAGTTTCAAGTGTGTAGCAAGGTAACTCAGTTATACACATGTTCGTTCTCTTTCCGCGATTATTAAAGATTCGGTTCAATCTCAGTCGTGTCTGACTCTTTGCGACCCCATGAACCACAGCACGCCAGGCCTCCCTGTCCATCACCAACTCCCGGAATCCACCCAAACCCATGTCCATCGAGTCAGTGATGCCATCCAGCCATCTCATCCTCTGTCGACCCCTTCTCCTCCTGCCCTCAATCCTTCCCAGCATCAGGGTCTTTTCCAATTACTCAGCCATAAAAAAGAATGAATGAAATATTGCCATTTGCAGCAACATCAATGGTCCTAGAGATTGTCAGACTAAGTGGAGTTGGTCAGACATAGAAAGACAAGTACCAGACGATGTCACTTATATATGGAATCTTGGAGGATGGGGGACTTCACTGACGGACAGAAATAGACTCACAGACATAGAAAAGAGACTTATGGTTACCAGAGGAGAAGACAGCCAGGGGTAAATTATGAAGCTGGGATTAGCAGACACAAACTGCTCTCTATTGAACATATAACCAATGTGAACTGCCCTGGTGGCTCAGATAGTCAGGAATCCTCCTGCCAGTGCGGGAGACCTGGGTTCAGCCTCTGGGTGGGGAAGATCCCCTGGAGGAAGGCATGGCAACCCACTCCAGTGTTCTTGCCTGGAGAAGCCCACAGACAGAGGAGCCTGGTGGGCTACAATCCATGGGGTCACACAGAGTCAGACACGCCTGAGCGTGTAAGAATACAGCAACGCAAACCTACTGTTGGGCACGGGGACCTCTACTCAATATCTTGTAATAACCTCTAATGGAAGGGAATATGAAAATGCAATATATATTATATAAAATATAGCTATAAATAGATATACATACATACCTCTTCTATATATGCACATTTATAGTCTATTTTAAATATACACATATATATGCTGCGTTTAGTTCTTCACTCATGTCCGACTCTTTGCAACCCCATGGACTGTAGCCCGCCAGGCTCCTCTGTCCATGGGATTCTCCAGGCAAGAAGACTGGAGTGGGCTGCCATGCCTTCCTCCAGGGGATCTTCCCCACCCAGGGGCTGAACCCAGGTCTCCTGCATTGCAGGTGGATTCTTCACCAACTGAGCTACCAGGGAAACCCACATACACACACACATATATATATATATATATACCACCATGCAAAATAGGAAGTTTAAAAAGAAAAAAAAAGACCTTAAATTTCAAACAGTATTGCAGTCCCAAGTGAAGCAGAGTTATCACCAGTCCCAGAAATGTCAGTCCTTGGTTAATACCCCCAAAGAACTGACAGCAGGGACTGTAATATTTGTATACCCATGTTCACAGCAGACTCTTCCCGAAATACAAAGGCAATTCAAGTGTCCCTCAGGGAACAAAATGGATAAATGCACTGTGGCCCTTCCACATGAGAGAATGTGGTTTAGTTGCTCAGTCAGTTCTTTTGTGACCCCGTGGACTGTAGCCCGCCAGGCTCCTCTGTCCACGGGATTCTCCAGGCAAGAAGACTGGAGTGGGCTGCCGTGGCCTCCTCCAGGGGATCTTCCCAGAGGTCTCCTGCATTGCAGGCAGATTCCTTAGCATCTGAGCCACCAGGAAAAGCCCCAAAATAGACCTCTAAATGAATCTAAAGGGATGATTCCCACAAGTATTGTGTGTATTCTTGAGCTGTGAATGTGCTATCTCCACGCTCCCAGCAATCACCCTTGTGGAGAGTGTCCCTGTTAGCTTCGTAATTACGATCACGGCGAAGTGGAATCATCATTTAATGCATCATTTGCTATGCAAATTGTTTTTCACACAGAGTTGTTTTTGCTCTGACCTTTCTGGGAGTCGTCATCTCGAAGACCTGCTCATCCCTTATTCTTCACCTCTCAGAATACTGCTCAAGTAGCTCAGAGATGAATTGAAATAGTGGAGGGGTCGCCTGTGGACCATATTTATTTAAACGCAGGGAAGGCAAAAGCTCACGCTCCTGAGAGAAGAAATAGCTTGGCCAGCAGGAATTCATCCTTCTGAGCTCCGTGTTCATCTGGACCCCTGGTCTGTATCGGAAACCATCAACATTAGAACATGCCCCCTCCAGTATTTGAATATTATTCAATAACTTGCAGAATGATAGAGGCGATTCGCTTCAACTAGATTGCCCACCCTATAAAACATACCCCATCACCTGAATGTCCAACCAGCAGCAGTCCCCAACCTTTTCGGCACCAGAAACCGGTGTCTTGGAAGATAGTTCTTGCATGGATGGAGGGCAGGGGTTGGGGGGATGGTTTTTGGAATGGTTGTTCACTGCCTGCTTGCCTCCTCAGGCACTCAGTCACATCCGACTCTCTGCAACCCCATGGATGGAAGCCCACCAGGCTCCTCTGTCCGTGGGATTCTCCAGGCAAGAATACTGGAGTGGATTGCCATTTCATCCTGTAGGAGATCTTCCCGACCCAGGGACCGAACCCACGTCTCCAGCGTCTCCTGCATTGCCAGGCAGGTTCCTTCCCACTGAGTCGTCAGGCAAGAAGGTGCACTGTGTCTCTATTATAATTATATCAGCTCCAGCTCAAATCAGGCATTAGATCCTGGAGGCTGGGGACCCCTGTTCAGAAAAACGAAAGTTTGATGAGATCGGCCATCATTTTTCTGGCTTTTACGGAGAGAGAACTGACACATAAGATTCTGCACATTTCAGTTCAGTTCAGTTCAGTCGCTCAGTCATGACCGAATCTGCGATCCCATGGACTGCAGCACGCCAGGCCTCCCTGTCCATCACCATCTCCCGGAGTTTGTTCAAACTCATGTCCATTGAGTCGGTGATGCCATCCAACCATCTCATCCTCTGTCGTCCCCTTCCCCTCCTGCCCCCAATCCCTCCCAGCATCAGGGTCTTTTCCAGTGAGTCAGCTCTTCGAATCACATGGCCAAAGGATTGGAGTTTCAGCTTCAGCATCAGTCGTTCCAGTGAACACTCAGGACTGATTTCCTGAATATTTCCTGAATATAGGATGGACTGGTGGAATCTCCTTGCAGTCTGAGGGACTCTCAAGAGTCTTCTCCAGCATCACAGTTCAAAAGCATCAATTCTTCAGTGCTCAGCTTTATTTATACTAATAAAATATAAGCTTTATTTATAAATAAAGTATAAGCTTTATTTATACTAATATTGCAGTCAGGCTAACAAAGTTTCTGTCTCTACTTTGCATTCTCAGAGTACATTTCTGTCTCTTCCTGAAAGCTAGGAACCGTTTTTTATTCATCTTGCTTCATCCTTGGTGTCAAGCCGAGGTCATCACACAGTGAGCGTTGGAAACACGAAATGAAGGAAGGGGAGAAGGAGGCAGGGAGAAAGGATGGATGGGTGGAAGGAAGGAGGGAAAAATGCAGGAAAGGGCAGAATGCAAAGGAGATCTGATCTCAGGGTTGTTATTAGCCAATTTTTCACAGACTTCCCTTTAATTCCTGTCACTGATCGTTATAAGCTTTACCATTAGAACTCAAGAACATTTCATTGATAGATGGCTGAATGCCTTAGGGACAATATCTGCATGATGTAATAATAATTTCCTCTATTTTTATAGCTCACCAAAGTCCTAACTCTAGTGGAACACAGTGGTGAGATATGATAGCCCCCATTATTCAATCTGGCAAAAAAAAATTTTTTTCAAGAGACAAAAATAACATTAACAAACCCTCCTGGAAATTTATGTTTTTCTACAGTACTTCCTCAGTAGCAGAATATTTGCAACCCTGTTTCGCGCATATTTTACAAAGAAACAGGGAGACACCATCAAAATGTTAATTCAAAATAAATAGCTGCTTGGGTCCCTGCTCCAGACCTCCAACTGTGCCACACAATTTCATGCTAATGGTTATTAATTACAATGCCCTCTGCATATTAATTGATGCCTTGCAAATATTTTCATTGCAAGTGGTTTGTTCATAAGAGAAACAACCAAAAAAAAAAAAAAAAACCCACACGAAACCAAATCTACATTATCTTTTTTATTGGAATATATTTGATTTACACTGTTGAGTTAGTTTCAGGTGTACAACAAAGGCATTCAATTACACATATCACTATATATATATGTAAATATGGGGCTTCCCAGGTGGCTTAGTGGGGAAAAATCCACGTGCCAATGCAGGAGATGCAGGTTTGACCCCTGGGTTGTGGGCAGTTTCCCTGGAGGAGGAAATGGCAACCCACTGCGGTATCCTTGCCTGGAGAATCCCGTGGACAGAGGAGCCTGGCGGGCTACAGTCCACCACCGGGTCTCAAAGAGCCGGACATGACTAAAGCGACCGAGCACACAGCTATATGTAAATACGTATTCTTTTTCAGATTTTTTCCCATTTAGGTTATTACAAGATATTCAATGTACTTCCTGATGCTATATGGTAGGGCCTTGTTGGTTATCTAGTTTATATGTGTGAGCATGCTCAATCACCCACTCATGTCTGACTCTGTGCGACCCCGTGGACTGTAGCCCACCAGGCTCCTCTGTCCATGAAATTCTGCAGGCAAGAATACTGGAGTGGGTTGCCATGCCCTCCTCCGGGGGATCCTCCAGACCCAGGGGTCGGACCTGCCTCTCCTGCCTTGGCGAATAGCTTCTTTCCCACTGAGCCACCACGTTTTATACCTAGTACTGTGCACCCATGAATCCCAAATTCCTAACTGATCCCTCCCAACCTTGGGTTACCCTGCATTTATTTTCAGCACAAAATCACCCCATCTCCTAGAAACGCAGAGAGCTTTATAGTTTTGCCTTGAGTTCGCTCTGATCATCACGGTGGATGCAGCTGAACAAACTTGCAGAGAACTTCATTAGTAATTATCAAGCCTTTCGAGGTAAACTTCCCGTGATACGAACCGTGTTCAGTGGACAGAGTCGAGGTTCTTCCAACAGGGGGGCCACTTCTATAAATCAGGTCCCCCGAGTTGGTGGCGGGGTAATGGAGAGACCGACATTGAGTTACTGCTTCACAGGAATATTGAATCCTTAACTGAACTGTACACTCTCATTTTTTAATAGGAGCGAGCAGTAGCCGGGCATAATAAAAATAATTGAAACGAGGGCTCGGATGCATTAATCTGCTAAGAAGCGCCTCGGAGAATAAGTGAGGCAGAAAAGGCGGCAGACAGTCATGACAGCCCCCGATAGATGTCACTGGAACCTAATGGTCTCAGCGGTCATCAATAAAAAAAGGCTGAATGGTGTAGATAATGGGGAATAAAAGTTGAAGACAAATTCCTGCCCTGGAAGGACGGAAGAGAAAACAGGAAAAGTGTTGGACAAAGCAAATATGCCTCTCCACTGCTGTCGAGAAGGAAAAATAAGATCCTGCATGTACACTGTGTTGTGTGGGCTAAGTCGTTCCAGTCGTGTTGCAGTCTTTGCGACCCTACGGACCGCAGCCCGCCAGGCTCCTCTGTGCTTGGGATTCTCCAGGCAAGAATGCTGGAGTAGGCTGCCATGCCTTCCCCCAGGGGATCTTCCCGACCCAGGGATCGAACCCACCTGTCTTGTGTCTCCTATACTGGCAGGAGGGCTGTTTACCACAAGCCCCATGTGGCAGGCCCTTGCACCTATGCAACGCACAGAATTCATGCAGTGACACAGAGAACTACCCGATGACAGATTTCCCTGGTGGTCTAGTGGCTAAGACTCCGAGCCCCAAGGCAGGGGGGTCTGGGTTCCAGCCCTGGTTACTGCACTATATCCCACACGCCACAGTTAAGAGTGTGCATGCTCCAAGGAAGACTGAAGATTTGGCTTGCTGCACTTAAAATCTGGCACAGCCAAATAAATGAATAAATAGAAAAAAAAAATATATATATATATGTTTTTTTAAAAAGAGTGGCACTTTTTATCAATTACAAAAAAAATTCCTACTGGATGAACAAAATTTTTTTACCCCTCCCTTCTGCCATGTATTTGATATACAGCAATATGTAAATCCATCCTGGAAGAAATATCTATTATTGACTCGGATTTCACCTGAACCTTTTTCCTGGTGTCTGAGAAGGACATGGCCACCCACCACGCTCACAGGTGGTGGATGGTTCACCTTCTAAACAGTATCTTCTTTTCTTTTTCTTCTTCTCATGAATTCTTTTAGTTTGGGAGATAGAGCTGTTTTTTCATAAAATTATCTATTTATAGACAGACGATACTATAACATAGCATTATCTATATTAGCATGGAGTAATTTTATTGTTATTTTAAGATGAATTAACACATAAATGCACTTCCCAGGTGGCCCAGTGGTCAAGAATCCAGCTGCCAGTGCAGGAGATGTAAGAGATGTGAGTTCAGCCCCTGGGTGGGGAAGATCCCCTGGAAAAGGGCATGGCAACCCACTCCAGTCTTCTTTCCTGGAGAATCCCATGGAGACGTGAACCCATGGGGCTATGCTCCATAGGGTCTCAAAGAGTCAGTCACGACTGCAGCAAATTATCATTCACGCAGCTCGTCAACACTGAAAAAAATATCTGTTTCCATTTCCTCCATGGTCAACATCAATAGACACAATTCAAATAGACAAAAGTTCTTTGGGATCCTCAACATTTTTTCCCCCAGCTCTACTGAGGTCTAATTCACTAGTTAAGCTATGTATATATTTATCTTTTAACTTAAATGTGTTTATTTTTAATTAGAGAATAATTGCTTTCCGATATGGTGTTGGTTTCTGCCATCCATCAACGTGAGTCAGTCATAGGTATATGTATGTCTCCTCGCTCTTGAACCTCCCTCCGTAAACACTAGCTTCCTAACAGCATCTTCTCTCAGACCTCTCCTGGTACAAATTTTTCCAGCTGGACCTCTGCAGAACTGGACACGAAGATGGGTCTTTGGGGGAGTGGGGGTGGCGCAAGGTGTTTGTGAGATCAGGAACGATAGAGCAGGTCCAATCTAGCTTTGCCAGGTTCTGCAGCCAGCTCCCCGTATCTGAGCTGAGCCACAGAGGCCAATCCTTTAGAGCCTAGATCTCATCGCAGGACACGGACTGCCTCCAGAAAGAAAATCAGGACCCTGGACAGCGAGTTCTTCCGGGAGTAGGAACCTAGGAGCTGTTTTTCTGTATTTACAACAGGAGTTATTGTGCATGTATGTGTTTAAATATGTATGTGTTTATTGGGCTGTATTGGGTCTCAGGCGAGGCATGTAAACTCAAGTTTTGGCATATGGGGTCTAGCCCCTCGACCAGGGATCAAACCTGGGTCCCCCATATTGGGAGCAAGGAGTCTTAGTCACTGAACCATCAGGGAAGTCCTAGCGTGACTGTGTTTGATTGCTTTGGGCTCCGCTAGCGGCTGAGATGGTAAAGAATCTGCCTCCAAAGCAGGAGATCCAGGTTTCATCCCTGGGTTGGGACACTACCCTGGAGAAGGGAATGGCAACCCAGTCCAGTATTCTTGACTGGAAAATCCCACAGACAGAGAAGCCTGACTGACTATAGAGTCCACGTGGTGGCAAAGAGTCGGACACAGCTGAGCAACTAACATTTTCAATTTCATTTATAAAAATCAACTCTGTCCTTGTGTGTGAGTATCGCTCAAATGAATGAGTTTGTATAGGAGCAAGCCAAGTTATAAACATCATTCAGGAAGACTGTTTTCAGAGTTATAGTCCTGCATTTGTGACTGTTTTCCTTTGTTTCTGCAAGATCTTTACAACCAGGGAACATGAGATTGTTATGGAATCAATTTGTTCCACTGTCTTGTCCCATTGTGATTCATTAAATACTGTTCATGGAGTCAAATCTCACCTACAGAAGGATGAAGGGTTAATTCAGGGAACTATCAGTTTAAAAAGAAAATTGGAGCCTCTTTAAGGCATTTTATTTAACAAATGCATCACTGAGGACTCAGTCTTGCATTTCTTTACAATCTCATTGAAACAGAAAACCTGTTGCGTATTGTGAACCCCTTTCAACGCCACATGTCCTGAAGCATTTGTGGCTTATTTAGTTACTTTCAGTCACTTCAACATCAGTATTTGAAAATCTTCAAAAAAAAAAAATAACATCCGCTCTTGAAATCCTTCAGACAAAAGTAACTAGCGTGTCCTCAAAAGTACTTGAAACCAGATTTCCCTGCTTAAGTGTGATGTGATCTTTTTTTTTTTTTTTTTTTTTTGCTGAAGTGTAGTTGATTTACAATGTCAAGTTCATCTCTGCTGTATGGCAAAGTGTCTCAGTTTTATATATATATATATATATAATTCCTTTTCATATGCTTTTCCTTTATGGTTTATCACAGGATATTGATTATAGCTTCCTATACCATGCAGTACCATCTTGATGTTTATCCATCCTATATGTTACAGTTTACATATTCTCACCCCAAACTCCCGCGCCTTCCCTCCCCACCCTGCCTCTCCTTGGCACCCACAAATCTGTTCTGCGTCTGTGAGCCTGTTTCTCCTTTGAAGATAAGTCCACTTGTATCACTTTTGAGATTTCAGGTGTAAGGGACATTGTATGATATCTGCGTTTCTGTGCCTGACTTACGTCAGTCAGTATGACAGTCTCTAGCTCCACCCATCTTTCATATCGTTTTCCATTGTTCGTATTGCAAGATGCTGAATATGGTTCCCTCTGCTATAGAGTAGGACCTTTTTTTTTTTAATCTATTTTATACAGAGTTGTGTCTGTATGCTAATCCCAAACTCTTAATGCATCCCTCCTCACCTCACGTCTTTAGTAACCATAAGTTTGCTTTCTATGTCTATGAATATGTTTGCTTTATGGATAAGTTCATGTGTATCATATTTTTAGTTTCCACGTATGTGATACAATGTGATATACATCTATTCAAAACTTTATTAATATAAATACAAAAACTGATACAACTATAACTTAAATGTATTACACTGTGCGTGATGTAATATATTGTGTGTAATTACACATGTGCTATGAGCATACGATACAAAATCTTTACATATATCTTACGTGTACATTATTATACATGTAATAATATATGCATATAATATACATATAATAATATATGCACTCTATAGCACTCTGTATTTGCCTATACAAAACTATACTGATATACATACAAAATTGATACAAATATAATTTAAATAGTATTATATAAAAAATTGTATTATATCATGTGTAATGTGTAATTATACATGTGATATGGACATATGATACAGTATCTTTACATGTAGCACTATATGTGTAATAACATATGCATATAATATACATGTAATAATATATGCACTCTAAAGTATGATGTAATAAAACTATATTAATATAAACACAAAAATTGATAAATATAATTTTAATTGTATTATATTGTGTGTATGTGTAATTATACATGTGATATGGGCATACAATACAATATCTTTACATATATCTTTTACATGTACATTATTATACATGTAATAATATATGCATATAATATACATCTAGTAATATATGCACTCTATAGCACTCTGTATTTGTCTATACAAAACTATACTGACATACATCCAAAATTGACACAAATATAATTTAAATTGCATTATATCTTGTGTAATGTGTAATTATACATGTGATATGGACATATGATACAATATCTTTACATGTAGCACTATATGTGCAATAATATATGCATATAATATACATACAATAACATATGCACTCTAAAGCATGATGAAACAAAACTATGTTAATATAAATGCAAAAATTGATACAAATAGAATTTTAATTGTATTTTATTGTGTGTAATGTGTAATTATACATGTGATGTATACATATGGTGCAATATCTTTACATAGTAGTGTACCTGTAATAATATATGCATATAATATAGACATAATAAAATATGCACTCTATAGTACTAAAGGACTGTATTTCTATTAATATATAAATATAGCAATAGTAAACATTTTACTTGTATAAATATATATAATAAAATACAAATATAATCTACATGAGCAGGACATGGCAACCCTCTCCAGGACTCTTGCCTGGAGCATTCCATGGACAGAGGAACCTGGTGGGCAGAGAGCAGAGAGCAGACGCTGTATCTGATTTGCATGCCTGTGTGGAATAGTGAGTTTGAACGTGTTCAGCAAGAAACGTTAATTACTTTATTTTGGGCTGTGTGAGTCCACCTGTGTCGGGAGTACCAAGCCAACAAAAATATGCTTGAGATCACGCCTTTGATTAAAGGGGCGTCAGATGCGGCTGATTAAAGACAGCAGAAAGTCCTGAACATCTGTCCTTTTGGACACCTTGGGGAAGAGACGCCTACCCCTCCTTAGACACTGATGAGGCCAAGAACAAAGCTAGGGGAATCATCTTCCAGTCAATCACCCTGACAGCAGGTGCTAGCAGCCCCAAGCCCCTCACACAGACCAGGCTGGGAAGCAGTCCAGAATATTCCCCAACTTGAAAGGGGGACTATTCATCGTAGCACTAAGGAAGTTCTGAGGACCACGCTTTGATGAAAAATGAAAGTCGCTCAGTTGTGTCCAACTCTTTTCCACCCCACGGAATTCTCCAGGCCAGAACACTGGAGTGTGGAGCCATTCCCTTCTCCAGGGGATCTTCCCAACCCAGGAATCGAACCAGGGTCTCCTGCATTGCAGGCAGATTCTTTACCAGCTGAGCTACGTGAAATACCAAAGGAAAGCTTTGGAAGCACTCTCTGTGATAACATCTTTTTTAAGCCCCTCATCATGTACACGAGAAGGTCTGTGACTCATCATGTGTGGATTAAAATGCCTCCTGAACTCAGCAATCAGAATTCTAAGACAGATACCCTGCCCTGCCTGGGACTCGAACACACAGCCTGAAGACCCTTCTCCAGCAAGGACGTTCCACCTTGTCACTGCCTGGCCGAGATTTTCTATCACGGTTCCAAACAAGCACCAAGAAAGGATGTCCACAAGAAGAGATGAGGTCTATTTAGTCTCACCAAGGTGCTGCCCAGGTGGTGAAAATTTGCTAAACACTCTGCCAGACCTTTTCGGTTAAGTGATAAGTGTCTACGCTGACAATTCTTCAACCCATAAAGAGGGAAGAGGGGCTTCCCTGGTGGCTCAGATGGTATAGAATTTGCTTCCAATGCAGGAGACCTGGCTTTGATCCCTGGGTGGGCAAGATCCCCTGGAGGAGGGCATGGCAACCCACTCCAGTATTCTTGCCTGCAGAATCCCATGGATGGAGGAGCGTGGGCAAGGCTACAGTCCATGGGGTCGCAAAGAGTCAGACACGATTGTTTTCACTGTTTCACGACTGTTTCACTTTTCATGGTCTCTGCTATGTAAGGAACCACTTTGTGTCAGAAAGAATGGACAGGATGTTTCTTATGGAAATGTGCTACACCTGATCTTGCTTGGATTCATATGATAAATCCGCACTTATTGTTTCTTTTTCTTTTATGACTATGAATAGATCCACACAACTGTCAGTTAAAGACCAACGTAAGCAAAAATGGCATCTTTGAAATATGAAACTTTCAATTACGAACATGTTATACTCCTGTATTTATTGAAGTCATCCTTTGTTTTTCTTAGTGTTTTATAGTCTCCAGTGTAGAATCCTTTTGCAATTTTTGCTGAAGTTCTAAACCAACTTTGTTGATGCTATTGTAAATGGTATTTTCATTGCACGTTCTATTTGTTGATATGCAAATCTATATTAAGATTTTTATGTATATAAATGTTGAATCACTGAGGATGCACACTTGAAATGAATATAATGTTAACTGTAGTTCAATAAAAAGGATAGATAGATAAGTAAAAATTTTAAAAAGAACAGATTTTTATCCAGTCCCTGTAGTCAGTAACTGCACTACAGTCACTTATAAATTTAAAGAGTATACAAATTATTTCAAATTTTCTGTATATACAAACATGTCAATTACGAACAAAATTTCCTTTTCTCCAGCTCATAATTTTTTAAACTTTCTGTTTTGTAGTGGGGTATAGCCAATGAACAATCTCATGAGAGTTTCAGGTAAACATCAAAGGGACTCAGCCATACATAAACATGTATCCATTCTCCCCCAACCAACTCTCTTAGTTTAATCTGATAATGCAACCTTTAGAATTTTGCTTCGATGTTCATGATGACAATTAGCCTGTAATTTTATTCTCATAACGTCCTTCTCAGACTTATATTAACAGGTACACTGCCTTCAGATAATGAGTTGGAAAAACATCCTCTCTTTTTCTGTTTTGTGGAAAAGCGTGTAAGATTGATGTTATTCCTTCTTCCTAATGGCTTTGTAAAAACCACTGGTAAATGTCAGTCTTGAATGTTCATTGGAAGGACCGGCGCTGAAGCTCCCATACTTTGGCCACCAGATGCAAAGAGCCGACTCACTGGAAAAGACCCTGATGCTGGCAAAGATTGAAGGTGGGAGGAGAAGGGGGTGACAGAGGATGAGATGGTTGGATGGCATCACTGCCTCAATGGACATGGGTTTGAGTAAGCTCCGGGAGTTGGCAATGGACAGGGAGGCCTGGCGGGCTGCGGTTCACGGGGTTGCAAACAGTGAAACATCACTTCATGACTGAACAGCAACAAGAAAAAGCCAACTGTCCTTGCTAACATTTTAAATTAGATTCAATATCTTCCATGGATAAAGGTCTTTTCCTAGTTGAATAAAAGACACGAACGGGTCCCAACTTTATGTTTGCCTGGGGTGCCTCAAATTCCTATTTTTCACCTGAATCATCTTTGCTCAAGCCGTGGGTCTGGCTTTCTGCAGTAGATAAAGGATCCCTGCTATCATGCTTTGAATGTTGCCCTGGGTTTCTTTGATGCCGAAGGACACACGTCACCACCACGCTGGCCCCCAGGTCTCCACCAAACCAAAAGCCCCTTTGTTTGAAAACCGACAGCGTCCACCTGTGCCTTCGACAGCCCTCTCCCCATCTGAAGTCGCGAAATGTCTTAAAAGGAAGATAAATGCCTCGTGGGGGGAACAAAGTGTTTTGAGTTCTGAAGCTACGCAGCTGGAATAGCAAAGAGCCGTGAAGGAGAGAAAAAAAGAAACAAAAACTCTCTTAGATGCTCTGTCGTTGTTGAGCTGCTAAACAAATCCGGCACATCCTCACCGGTGCTAGCCTGGGACCCTGTTGCTGGGTGGGACGTTTTAGAAAAAAAAAAATTTTTTTTTTCATTGATTTTTGGCTCTGCTGAGTCTTCAGGGCTGTACCAGCTTTCTCTGGCTGCAGCAAGCAGGGGGCACTCCCAAGCTTTGCCGCACGGGCTTCTCATTGCGGTGGCTGATCTTGTCACACGGCACGGGGTCTAGACCCCAGGCTCAATAGTTGGGTTGCACAGATGACGTAGTCTCCCCACGGCATGTGGGATCTTCCCGGCCCAGGGGTCGAACCCTGCCTTGGCAGCTGAAGAGGCAGGAAGCTTTGAGCCACGGGCAAGAACAGCTGTCTTAACAAATCTTTCGAGTGGCTTGAAACAAATGCTTTCCCCAGGGCAGGGGGCTGGAGGTTGGGGTGGGGACACGATGGATGCTTTCATTTTGTCACCCACGGGGATATACACGCTACAGGCCAGGTATCGGCACAGAGCAGGCAAGATTTGGATAGGCAAAGGTGTCTCTAGGCAGACTGCTCTGTGGGTGACTTTTGCCATTGACGAGAAGAGTCCGCTGGGCACTTTTCCTCTCTATCGGCTCCACTGGACGGGGGAGCATGGCAACCCACTCCAGTATTCTGGCCTGGAGCATCCCATTGACAGAACGGCCTGGCGGGCTTCCGTTCATGGGCTTGCAAAGAGTCGGACAGGTCTGAGCAAGACAGGTAACCCATGCACGTGTTCCTTCTCTCTGCACATGTTTTCTTTTTAAATTTGTTTCAAAGACGTGTTGTTTCTTTCTCTTACTTAAAGATCTATTTACTTAACACCTGCGCGGGGTCTTCGCTGCTGCGCACAAACTTTTTTTTCTAGTTGCGACTATCCGAGTCTACTCTCTAGGCGTGGTACGCGGGCCTCTGATTGGGGTGGCTTCTCTGCTTGCAAAGCACTTTCTCTAGGGTGCTGGGGTTTCAGGAGATGCAGCCCACGGGCTCAGGCGTCGCGGCCCGCAGGCTGGAGAAGACAGACTCAGTGGTGGTGGCTGACCTTCCCGGACCGGGGAGCGAACCTGCAACTCCAGTACCGTTGGGCGGGGTCTTTACTAGACACACGCCCAGGGAAGCCCTCCGCGCAGGTGGTGGCCCCAGCGAGAAGCGAGTCTGAATTTCCAGCGGCAGCTAACGGATGAGCCGGAAGCCACACGCGGCAAGCCCTCCTGAGACGCTCCGGGAGCGCTTCCGGCTTCCGCGCGCGGCAAGCCCTCCTGAGATGCTCCGGGAAGCGGGGTGTGCCCTCGGGGCGGTAGAGCCTCGGAACCCGCCCCACGGCCAGCATCGCAGAGCCTGCTCGTCATAGCTCTTCGTGGCTTGAGGTCCTGCTGGCTTTTTCCTTTGCATTTCTTTGTTCGAAGGAGAAAGGGGAGGTGTCGGATTGGCCGTGGGGCTTCCATGGACACACAGCTCCCCCTGCTGTTGCGATGTTTACCAACGTGACCGAAACGGAAGGAACGGTAACCAACCTGTCCAAGGGGAGCTTCGCTGGCTTCTTGGGGCCTTGAAAAGGCACAAACATATCCGATCAGATGGGCCAGGCTGCAGAGAGGGTGGGCGAGTTTCGATCTCACGCCCGCTGTAGGATTTTCCTCTGTATCAAAGATTTTAATGCCTCCAGCCCAAGAGATACTGAAACTGCATTTTCTTACGTTGTTGTCTGGTTGCCCAGTTGCATGCGGCCCCGTGGACTGTAGCCCGCCAGGCTCCTCTGTCCGTGGGATTCTCCAGGCAACAATACTGGAGTGGGTAACCATGCCCTCCTCCAGGGGATCTTCCTGACCCAGGGATTGAACCTGGGTCTCCCGCATTGCAGGCGGATTCTTCACCAATGGGCAACCTGGAGACTGTCTCAGCCGTGAAGTTTCTGATGCTCCAAGAATATCCAGTCTCACATGGCAGCTTTCCTTGTCCTTGATATGTTGGGTGTATTATAGTTCTATTAGCATCTATTAAAGTAGTATCATATCCTAAGACGATACAATTTCATCGTTTCTGAATTATTTGAGAACTTGGTTTAGATGACTCTCCTTGTGTTATTATTTATTCTGCCTCCTGAGAGCCTTTTTTCCTAATATTTATTTATCTAATGTTTATTTTCTAATAGCTATTTTTTTCTATTATTTATTTAAGTTAATATTTAATATTATTTAATTTTTATTAAATTTAATATTTAATTTAATATTTATTTAGTTACCTGTTTGTCTTCACGGGTCTCAGTTGCAGCATCTGGCATTTTCAGTCTTCGTTGCAGTACTCGGGCTCTTTGCTGAGTCATGTTCCCCGATCAGGAACTGAACCCACGCCCCCTACACTGGGAGCTCGACCACCTCAGCCACTGGACCACCAGACAAGTCCCTAGAAGTCCCACGCTTTTTAAGATGATCTCTATAGTTCTTGATGTATAGTATGTATGCCTTTTGCATATATAATGAGCTAGTCAGTCTCTTAATTGGGTTACAATATCTTGCCTGGAAAATCCCATGGATGGAGAAGCCTGGTAGGCTGCGGTCCATGGGGTTGCTAAGAGTCGGACACGACTGAGTGACTTCACTTTCACTTTTCACTTTCCTGCATTGGAGAAGGAAATGGCAACCCACTCCAGTGTTCTTGCCTGGAGAATGCCAGGGACGGGCGAGCCTGGTGGGCTGCCATCTATGGGGTCGCACAGAGTTGGACACGACTGACGCGACTTAGCAGCAGCAGCATATGCCAGGGTTGGAGGGGAGGGGGGGTTCCCTGGTGGCTCAGACGGTAAAGAACACACCTGCATTGCAGGAGACGGGTTCGATCCATGGGTCGGGAAGATTCCCCTGGAGGAGAGAGCATGGCAACCCACTCCAGCATTCTTGCCTGGATAGTCCCACAGACCAAGGAGGCTGGCCGGGCTGCAGTCCATGGGGTTGCAAAGAGTCGGACATGACTGAGCATGCCTAGCCAGCATACGCCAAGGGGAAAGGAAATCTTAAAAATTGAATTAAGGCCCCTGATCTGGTCACTGGGACCTAGTGAAAGGCAGACATGAACTGGGGTGGGCCTTGTCTAATCAGGTGCAGCCTTATGAAGAGGGTCCTGACGCTGCCTGAGAGGAGTGTGTGCGCAAGCAATGTGTGTGATGGAATATCACTGAGCCACAGACAGAAGGACATCCTGCCGTTTGCAACAACACGGTGGACTCCAGGGGCTTAGGCTGAGAACGCTGAGGCGGACAGACAGAGACAAATACAAAGCTACGGTTTCTTCAGTGGTTGTGTACAGATGTGGGAGTTGGACCATAAAGAAAGCTGAGCGCCGAGGAATGGATGCTTTTGGACCATGGTGTTGGAGAAGACTCTTGAGAGTCCCTTGGACTGCAAGGAGATCCAACCAGTCCATCCTAAAGGAAATGAGTCCTGAATATTCATTGTAAGGACTGATGCTGAAGCTGAAACTCCAATACTTTGGCCAGCTCATGCGAAGAGCCGACTCATTGGAAAAGACCCTGAGGCTGGGACAGATTGAAGACGGGAGGAGAAGGGGACGACAGAGGATGAGATGGTTGGATGGCATCACTGACTCGATGGACATGAGTTTGAGTAAACTCCGGGAGTTGGTGATGGACAGGGAGGCCTGGCGTGCTGCAGTCCATGGGGTCACAAAGAGTCGGAGGCGACTGAGCAACTGAACTGAACTGAACTGATATGGTACCACTTGTATGTGGAATCTAGAAGCAACCACCCAATACATAGATGCAGAAAGCAGATTGGTGGTTACCAGAAAGAGGTGATGGGGTGGGGTGGGGTGGGGTGGGGCGGGGAGGGAGGGGAATGGGTCAGAAAGAAAGAAGAAAGGAGGAAGAAAGGGGGAGACAGAAAAAAGGGGAGGAGGGATGGAGGAAGAGAGAGAAACAGGGAGAGAGGAAGGAAGGAGACAGATGCAGTGTAGACAGCCCACGGGGGGGAAAAAAGCATAGTTGGGAGCCCTAATCTTGGGTCTCACCAGCTCAGCTTCTGTGAGTGCAGAAGGCCCCTGAACATCTATTCTGAGTACTGACCTGGCTTCCATCACAAACCAAATGCCTTTCCATGAAAGCTTCTCCCTTGGCGACAAGCATTGCTTTTCGAGAACATCTCATTTCCTACTTGGCATCTTGCTAAGTCTCAAGATCTAGTGACACGTTCACACAATGATTGCCTGGGGAACTGAACATTTTTTTAAAAAATTCTGTTTTGCTGCAGTGGGATCTTTAAGGGCTCACACGTGGCTGGGTTCATTGAACGCCTTGCATTCTCTCAGAGCTCTGAATTAATTCGCTTCTTGAGATGTCTATACGGTGAGCTCCTGCATGCGGGCTAAGTGGCTTCATTTGTGTCCGACTCTCTGCAGCCCCATGGACCGCAGCACGCCAGGCCTCCCTGTCCATCACCAACTCCCAGAGCTTGCTCAAACTCATGTCCATCGAGTCGGTGATGCCACCCAACCATCTCATCCTCTGCCGACCCCTTCTCCTCCTGCCCTCAATCTTTCCCAGCATCAGGGTCTTTTCCAATGAGTCAGCTCTTCTCATCGGGCAGCCAAAGGATTGGAGCTTACGTGTATACATGGGGCCAGTAGACATACAAAGGTTCTCAACATCATTAGTCATTGGAGTGAAGCAAATTAAAATGAAAGTGAGACATACAATTATCAGGAATAAGATAGCTGTGCTTTCTGCTTAGTCGCTCAGTTGTGTCTGACTCTTTGCGACCCCACAGACTGTAGCCCACCAGGCTCCTCTGTCCATGGGATTCTCCAGGCAACAATGCTGGAGTGGGTTGTCATTTCCACCCCCAAGGCATCCGCTCAACCCAGGGATGAACCCAGTCTCTTGTATCCGCTGCATGGGCAGGTAGATTCTTTACCACCAATCCACCTGGGAAGCCCATAAAATAGCTACAAGGATATAGTCTACAGCACAGGGAAAATAGCCAGCATTTTCAAATAACTTCAGAGGAAATATAACCTTTAAAAATTGAGAATCAGTATATCATACACTGGTACCTTACGTGATATTGTACATAATATTACTTCAATTTAAAAGAAAAAATAAATTAGACAAAATGACAGTGAGATACCACCACCCAAACACTAGAATAGACAAAATTTAAAAGCCTGACAATAACAAGCAATGCATATATACCCGGTGTAATTTTCATGCCTTCCAGCATTAAATTAAATGATACTACTCATGAAAAATAGCCGTCTGGCATATGAACCAGAAATGTCACTCCTAAGTAAGGAACCAAGAAAAAAAAATGACTGGGGGAAAAAATGAATTTTTTAGTACCAAAAAATAAAAAGATTTCTGTACTAATGTTATTGCAGTTTCATGCTCAGGCCGTGGGTCAGGAAGATCCGCTGGGGAAGGGACTGGCAACCCACTCCAGTGTTCCTGCCTGGAGAATCCCATGGACAGAGGAGCCTGGTGGGCTACAGTCCGTGGGGTCGCAAAGAGTCAGACACGACTGAGCAGCTAAGACTTTCACTTTCCTGCAAATACCCAAGCAGATAAATTGGTTATACAAACTGGTCAGCACAGGCATCACACACACACACACACACACACACACACACACACAGTTTTTATTTATTTGTTGGCTTTTTTAAAATCTCAGTTGATGACAATGTTGGTTCTGTTTGAAGTTTGGGTTTTGTTTTTTTTTTTTAATGCACGGACCCTGAGATCTTAGCTCCCCAACCAGGGATTGAACTCACACCCCCTGAATTGGAAGGCAGAGTCTTAGCCAGTGGACCACCACGGGACTCCCCCAGGAAAACAGAGAGAGGTGTGGATTCTGCTGACAGCGGTGCATGTGTGCGAAGCCATTCTTGTGTCCAGCCGGCGATCACACGGACTGTAGCCGGCCAGGCTCCTCTGTGCGTGGGATTCTCCAGGCAAGAGCACTGGAGCGCGTTGCCATTCCCTTCTCCAGGGGATCTTCCCATCCCAGGGATCCCACCCGGGTCCCTTACGTCTCCTGCATGGGCAGATGGGTTCTCTACCACTAGTGCTTACCTGGGAAGCAAACGCACTACACCTGGCCCTTCCAGCTTCCCACCTTCCTCCTGTCTTTCCTGCCCGGAATCAGCCCCGACAGGCGATTAAAAAAAGCCTTTACGCACCCTTTGATTGGCCTCACTCGGAGGTATTAATGCTATTTTTCATATCCTAAGCCCACCGGGGGGACCTCTAATGCGATGATTCACATGCCGCAGGTGGGGGTCCGTGAACCAGGTGGAGCCTTTCCGTTCCAAGTTATTACCAGTGCACGTTTCCACCGACCTGCTGTCTCCAACGAGCTTTTAAAAAACTCCTAACGTGTCCAAAATAATGTTTCTGGGCGAAATAAGGAAAGAAAAAAAAAAAAAATGCTGGTGTTTGCCGCCACCTAGCGGTAGTGTTTTGCTATGACGCCACTTAACTATTACTTGACCATTAACAGAAAGAAGGCAAGAAAAAACATTTTTAAGGGTTGTTTTTTTTTTTTTTTTTTCCTGACGTGGACCAAGACGAAAGAAACTGAGATGTGTCCAAAATAATGTTTCTGGGTGAAATAGAAAAAAATCGCAATACTATTTTTTTTTTTAAAACAGTGAGATACCATTTTTCAGGACCAGATGAGCAAAAATCTATTAATTAGACATCACCCATTGTAAGCAAATGGATATGTCAGTACATGCTTAATGCACATTTATATTGATATAACCTTTTTTGCAGAACAGTACCTGAGTTAGAATTTTACTTAATTACATTTAATTTTTTTTTTCTGGGTTAGAATTTTAAATGTGCGGTCCTTTCAGTCTAGAAATTCCACTCCTACAAATCTGTTCTAGAGTAATATTTACACATGCACACGGGAAGGCACATAGGAGGGACTATTAATATTCATATTGAGTATTAATATTCATATTGAGTATTAATACTGATGTGTTGTGGGTGCCAAGTCGCTCAGTCGTGTCCGACTCTCTGCGGCCCCGTGGACTGCAGCCCGCCAGGCTCCCGTGTCCGCGGACTTCGCCAGGCAAGAACACCAGTCTCCCGAATTGACGGGCGGGCTCTTCACCACGAGCTCCTCCTGGGAAGACCCATCTGATGCATACTCACAATTCCTGGTGCCTCAGACGGTAAAGAATCTCTCTGCAATGCAGGAGACCCGGCTTCGCTCCCTGAGTGGGGAAGACCCCCTGGAGAAGGGAGTGGCAGCCCACCCCAGGACTCCTGCCTGGAGAGTCCCATGGACGGAGCAGCCTGGCGGGCTGCAGTCCATGGGGTCGCAGAGAGTCGAATCCAGCGGGGGGACTAACACTTTGACCTTTATCACAATCACACATCTTCAAGCCAGGATAGTACCGCCTTCAGAAGCACAGATACAAAATGCGAGCCGTTCTCCTTGGACAGAAAGGAAATTCAAGGGCTCTGTATGTCCTGGGCCCGTGTGTTCCTGGATGTCCCCCGGCCGGGCTACCTGACGAAGCTTGTTGTCCGAGTGTGGCCTCTAGGGACCTCCTGACTGACATGTGAAGGTCGTTTCCGAATGCTGGTGGCCGCGATACGATTTGCTTTTTGACTATGAACAGCCCCAACATGCTTCTTTTCTGCCCTCTGCCGTCCCTCCGCAGAAGCAAGGCGGGCTTTCCCGTGACCTAGAAACCGGTGGGTGATGCAAGACCACTGTCTCAGACTCCTGAGATTACGCAAAGTGAAACAGGAAGGAAGACGGCAGGGCGTGCGACTTTGAAAAGAACGACACAGCCTGAGGACAAAGCGAAAACTGGTTAGAGTCAAACGGGTCCAGGATGGCAGCCAAGCCGACGGGACTAGACCTCCATCCTCCGTCTGCAAGCTCAATGACACGTCAAGGGGCGTTGCAACACTTCCAGGTGAGGTGAAAGTCGCTCAGTCGTGGCCGACTCTTTGCAGCCTCACGGACTGTAGAGTCCATGGGATTCTCCAGGCCAGAATACTGGAGTGGCTAGCCATTTCCTTCTCTGGGGGATCTTCCCAACCCAGGAATGGAACCCAGGTCTCCCGCATTGCAGGCAGACTCTTTACCAGCTGAGACACCGGGGAAGCCCAGGAACACTGGAGTGGGTAGCCTTTCCCTTCTCCAGCGGATCTTCCCGACCCAGGAATCGAACCTGGGTCTCCTGTATTGCAGGCAGATTCCAAAGCACTTCCAAGGCACTGTCAAAAGACCAAAGAGTGGGCGGGTGGCCGACTTCCTGGAAATCTCCACCCCTTCCCCAGAATAGTTGGAATAATCCTCCCACTCGTTAGCCTGTGGAATTACCCAGCCCACAGAAACTACCCACGCCACGTTTTGCAGCTGCTGAGCGCGCCCTCAGCGATGGCCTCCAGTCTGTCTGAGGACTGTGTTTCTCTCTGAATAAATCCACTTCTTGCCTATCACTTTGGGTCTCGCTGAATTCTTTCTACGATGAGACATCACCAACCTGAGCTTCATGACGTCCTGAAACCAACGTCTGTGATCTCAGTTGGAAGCCCATGGATTTTGGCCGGGTTTGAGTCCCAAGCCACGTAGGTTCAAGTCCCCATCGGAGGTCAGTACGTTCAGTCACTCCGTCGTGTCTGACTCTCTGCGACCCCATGGACTGCAGCAAGCCAGGCCTCCCTGTCCATCACCGACTCCCGGAGCTTGCTCAAACTCATGTCCATGTAGTCGGTGATGCTAACTCTCTCATCTCATTCCAATCTGAAGTAGACAGTTTCAAAAGGAATCCCAGGACTGTGGGCCAAAACAATTCTGGATGAAACTTGTCTAACCAGGGCAAGAGTGCCCACAATGCAGGCAGTGACGGTCACGAAACTATAATCAATCTGCAGAGCAATGTTCCAGGTATGATAGTCCACGCAGGAAAGAATTGAATCTGAGGAACTCAGGAATTCACAGGATGAGATGGTTGGATAGAATCACCGACTCGCTGGACATGAGTCTGAGCAAACTCCAGGAGACAGCAAAGGACAGTTAGGGAAGCCTGGCATGCTGCAGTCCATGAGGTTGCAAAGAGTCAGACACAACTGAGACAAGGAACAACAACTCAGGTCGGTCTTTTTTTTTTTTTCTTAACTGATATCACACCTAGTCTTCTCCAATAGTCACATATGGATGTGAGAGTTGGACCATAAAGAAGGCTGAGCACCAAAAGAACTGATGCCTTCGAGCTGTGGTGTTGGAGAAGACTCTTGAGAGTCCCTTGGACTGCAAGGAGATCCAACCAGTCCATCCTAAAGAAACTCAACCCTGAATATTCATTGGGAGGACTGATGCTGAAGCTCCAATGCTTTGGCCACCTGATGTGAATAGCCGATGCATTGAAGGCACCAAAGCTTAGGAAGACTAAAGGCAGGAGAAGGGGATGACAGAGGATGAGATGGTTGGATGGCATCATCGACTCAATGGACATGATTTTGAGCAAACTCCGGGAGTTGTCATAGAGTCCTCTCCCCTGGCCCTTCAGTTCATGGATAGCTACATGGGCTGGTGATGTCATTGTTCCTAAACAGCCCCGGAGGCTGTGAGGAGTTCACAAATTCAGTTGTGCCGATAGCATTTCCCTCCGTGTTTCCATTAACTAACGTTTAATTCTGATTGGCAGCAGCACCCCTACTGAGACTAACCAGAGCTTCCTGAGTTTCAGGAGACTCTTTGTCATCAGCAGCCTCTGCATAGAGAACACCAAATCAGGGATAGAAGAAAAAAAAATTACAAAGACACAGAGCCTTCAGAATCAAGGGGTAAACATCAAAACCTTAGAAATCCCTTAGAGATTTCATCATGAGGGCAGTTGTGGGAATGGGGGCATTTACAGACAGTATGGGCTTCCCTTGTAGCTCAGTCAGCAAAGAATCTGCCTGCAAAGCAGAAGACCCGGGCTTGATTCCTGGGTTGGGAAGATCCCCTGGAAGGGGGCAAAGCAACCCACTCCAATATTCCTGCCTGGGGAATCTCATGGACTAAGAAGCCTGGCGGGCTGTAGTCCTGGGGTCGCAGAGAGGCTGACATGACTGAGTAAGCACAGAGCAGAATTAATTCTGCCAAGCTGCATTCCCTTCCACGTCCTCAAGTGGATGGACCTTCCTTCAGTCAATTCAGTTCAGTTCAGTCGCTCAGTCGTGTCCGACTCTTTGTGACCCCATGGACCGCAGCACACCAGCCCTCCCTGTCCATCACCAACTCCTGGAGTTTACTCAAACTCATGTCCATCGAGTCGGTGATGCCATCCAACCATCTCATCCTCTGTCGTCCCCTTCCCCTCCTGCCCTCAATCTTTCCCAGCATCAGGGTCTTTTCCGATGAGTCAGTTCTTTGCATCAGGTGGCCAAAGCATTGGAGTTTCAGCTTCAGCATCACACCTTCCAGTGAATATTCAGGACTGATCTCCTTTAGGATGGACTGGTCGGATGTCCTTGCATACAGGTTGGATGCAAGAACCTTTCTTGCATACAGACAAAACATTTGGGAAAGTGTAAAGAAGGAAGTGAAAGCGTTAGTCACTCAGTCGTGTCCAACTGTTTGTGACCCCATGGACTGTAGCCCGCCAGGCTCCTCTGTCCAGGGGATTCTCCAGGGAAGAATACTGGGGTAGGTTGCCATTCCCTTCTCCAGGGGGTAATCCTGATCCAGGGATGGAACCCCGGTGTCCTGCCTTGCAGGCAGATTCTTTACTGTCTGAAGTGCCCAGGAAGCCCTCCTTGGGGAAATCTGTTGCTTTTGTGTTAATTATGCTTCTGTAGTTAAAACATGATGACCAAGGTAAGTGGTCCTGTGTGGGGGATCCAAGACGTATTGTCACAGTTCTGCTTTCTCCTCGATTGTGGAGAGAGCAGCTGATTAAAGACTCTGTTTTCTTGCAGTCTCAGGACTTCTCTGGTAGTCAAAACCCACATTGTTTTCTCAGAGAGAAAGGGGAATGAAGCCAGCATTTGAGATGAGATTACTGAAGGATTTTTGTGGATGTCAAGAGAACGTGATGAGTCCTACGCAGGAAACGCAGAACGCCAAGCAGTGTTCTTCCCCCCACGCAGCAGCAAGGTGGTGCCTCAGGCAAATGCAACCTCAGCCGTGTGCACGCACACAGGTCCCAGAGCGGAGAGCAGAGAAGCAGCTTCTGCCAACACCATCACCGTGCTCATAATCATCTCATGAATACCGTCATCACCGCCATCGTCATCACCATCATCTTCACCACCACCATCATCGCCACCAGCGCCATCATCATCAGCATCATCATGATAAATGCCCGGCAGATGTCAGCATCATATTTGCAAATGCACCTATAATAGGTTTAAAGTAAATCAGCTCAGGAGGTGCCTGGAATGGGCAACTTCATAGACATAGAAAGTACAGCTCTGGTTCCCAGAGGCTGGGGGTGGGGGAAAGAGGGGATGGGGAGTTGGTATTTGACGCGGACAGAATTGCCTTCCCAAGTGGCTCGGTGGTAATGAACCCGCCTGCCGGTGCAGAACATGTGGGTTGGATCCCTGGGTCGAGAAGAGCCCATGGAGGAGGAAATGGCAACCCACTCCAGAGTTCTTGCCTGGAGAATCCCGTGGACAGAGGAGCCTGGCCGGCGACCGTCCACGGGGTCGCAAAGAGTTGGACACGACTGAGCACGCGGGCATGCAGATGGAGTTTTAGTTGTGAAGGTGAAAAAGTTCTGGAGATGATGGTGTGATGGTTGCACCACCATGTAAATATGCGTAATGCCTCCTCCAAACTGTGCACCAAAAAAGGGGCTGACGTGGAAGTTTTTGTCAAGTGTATCTTGACTCAATTAAAACTCACACACTCGCAGAGTTGGATTTACCCTTGACCTCTGATTTCAGGCATTCCTCGGAAACTGACCT
>SNSB01003793.1:655638-690688 GCA_012922965.1 Capreolus pygargus | reverse complement strand
ATCTTATCACCTCCCCTCCACAAAGCCCCGATCCCATCACAAGCTGCGTGATACATGCCTCCTTCATGTTGTCTTCTTCCCCCAAATCCCTTAAATAATTATTTGTTGGCCTCAACCATCCCTTCTTGTTAACCAGGAAACTGTGTTCTGGAGGAAGACCATACAGGTCAGATTCTTTGGTGACTGGAAGGAACTGCTTCTATCTGAAGCTGGATGCAAAGCCTTCTTGAACTAACAGGAGCTGCTATCTGGCAGCATCAATACTGGCAAAACCCCAGGGCACAGACGGCTGATACTACATCATCAGTCGGCCTGATAATTGAGTCTCCAAGGAGAGGGTCTCTCCTGGGAGCGGGGTGGTCTCTCCCCACCAGGACGATGAAACGGGTGTGATTTTCCTTCTTAATCCCTCAGGGCTCCCAGGCAAACCTCACGATTAGCCTGCTGCTGCTGCTGCTAAGTCGCTTCAGTTGTGTCCAACTCTACATGTGAAATAAACACAGTTCCCATATCAGAACCTGTCTCCATGCAGAGAGCTTAAAAACAGGGCACCCCAATACTTCAAGGGTGATCAGAGACCTGTGACCACGTGGGAAGATTTAAAAGATGGTATACCCTAACACATCAAAAGTGATTAGAGACCTGTGTCCATATGGGGAGATTGAAAACATGGCACCCCAATACTTCAAGGGTGATCAGGGACCTGTGACCACGTGGGAAGATCGGAAATATGTCAGTCCAATACCTCAAGGGTGACCAGAAACCAACCTCTATGCAGAAAGCTTTAAAATACGGCCCTCCAGATGAAAGGCCAACTCGTTGGAAAAAACCCTGATGCTGGGAAAGAGTGAAGGCAGGAGGAGAAGGGGCGACAGAGGATGAGATGGTTGGATGGCATCACCGACTCAATGGACATCAGTCTGAGCAAGCTTCAGGAGATGGTGCGGAAGATAAGCCTGGAGTGCTGCTATCCATGGGGTCACAAAGAGTCAGACACAGCTGAGCGACGGAGCAGCAACTAAAACTTCAAGGGTGATCAGAGACACGTGTCCACGTGGGGAGACTGGAAGCATGGCACCCCAGTACTTTTCAAAAGTCGCCAGAAACCACTTAACAAACCAACACTTCAAGGGTTAAATGATTAGATTTTAAGGAGGCACCCACTTGACATAAGGAAGTTTTCATTCTCTTCTACCTCGTGCAGAAAAAGGCATTCGGAATGATGCTGGAAGCAAGCTAAGAAGAGCTGATGCAGCTTCAACCCTTGGGGCCCCCTCTTCTTTCACGGTGGCTCAAACAGTACCAAAAAAAAAAAAATCCTGCCTGCAATACAGGAGATTCGGGTTCCATCCCTGGGCCGGAAGAGGAAAGCCCCCTGGAGAAGGAAACGGCAGCCCACTCCGGTGTTCTTGCCTGGAGACAGGCAAGGCGTGGCGGACTGCAGTCCCTGGGCTCTCAGAGTCGGGACGCGACTGAGTGACGAACGCTTTCACCTTTCGCCCTTTCTTTCCACAAGAAAACTGCCTTTTGGAGAAGAGCATGAGCTTAGCTGTGCCATACTGGAGAGAGAAGGTCCTGATGAAAATACGTAGTTACCCAAGGACTTGCGTTGAAGGAGCACCCGAAGGAATTCCCCCAACCCAAAAGAAAATGACATTTGGGAATCACAGTCACTTTGCTGTCTTTTTCCTAAAGGAGGGGGAAAAGAAACAGCCCGTGATTCTACCTCGGTTCTGCCTCTAACCTATCTCTCTGTTTATTACATGTCACGTGGCATCAAATCTGACCGTGGTCCAATCTTCCGAAGCTGCCAGCATCACCCACGAGCTGGTTAGGAAAAGAAACATCCCACCCAGGCTTCTGAACTCAGCCCGTGCACTTTATTACAATCTGCAACTGATCCCTTTGCAAGTTAATGATTGTGAAACACTTAACTTGGAGGGCATTTCCTTAATCTGCCCAAACTCCGGGGTCTAGGCCAACTGTCCTAGCTGGTCTAGCACCCGTTCTCAACCAGGAGTGATTCTGCCCGCCACGGGAACACTTGGGAGATTCCACAGACATTTTGTTGGTAGGGATAGTGTGTGTGATACATGTATCTTTGAACTTTTTTGAATTTTTGAAAATTTTTGAATTTTTACCCAGCTAAAAAATGTTTGACACTTTGACTCCACTTATTTGGCTTAGTATGAATAGAACACTAGAAATCTAACTTTAAAAAAAATACATGCACAGCAAGCAACAAAGGTTTATTGTATAGCACAGGGAACTATAGTCAATATCTTGTAACAACCTGCAATGGAAAATAATCTGAAAAATAATATCTGTGTATATGTATAACTGGGACTTCCCTGGTGGCTCAGAAGTAAACAATCTGCCTGGAATACACAAGACCTGGGTTTGATCTCTGGGTCGGGAAGATTCCCTGGAGGAGGAAATGGCAACCCACTCCAGTCTTCTTGCCTGGAGAATCCCATGGATGGAGGAGGCTGGCGGGCTACAGGCCACGGGCTTGCAAGAATCAGACATGACTTGGAGACTACACCACCACCATATGTATAATTGAATCGCCTTGTTGTGCAAATAAAACATTGTGAGTCAACTATCCCTCAATTATATATATTCATGTATAAGCGTAACTCTCAGCTTTTAGGTCGTGAACACTTTTCCAGTCCACAGCTTCCTGCCTTATGCTTCCCCCCGCCCCGCGCTCCGCGGCTCAGCCACGTCTGACTCTTTGCAGCCCCATGGACTGTAGCCCCACCAGGCTCCTCTGTCCACAGAATTCTCCAGAATTCTAAGAATACTGGAGTGGGCTGCCACTTCCTCCTCCGGGGCATCTCCCCGACCCAGGGATCCACTGTGTCCCCTGCATGGGCAGGCAGCTTCTGTACCACTGGGCCGCCAGGGAAGCCCCTAAACGCCCCCTTTTCTCCACTACAAGAAAAATCCACCTGAAAAAAAGAACCACTTACAGCCAAGGCTCAGAGCCAAAGAAAACTCACCTTACAAGCGCTGCAGGGGGTGGGGCGGGGTGGCGGAGGGTGGGGAGGGGAGCTGGGCCCACCCCCCATCACCTTCCAGAGGGGGCTCCCGGGTCCCTTCGCAGCCCTGGGGGGCAGGGCGGGGGGGCGGTCTGCAAAACCTCCTGCGGCTCCATCTGGGGCAGAGCCTTTAGCGGCCAGATGCACTGGAGTCAGGCTTCAAAAGGATCAGCCTGAAAGGTCGGCGGGGGTCGGGGTGGGGGGGCCTCACCGGCCGTCTTTCTGCAGAGCCCTTAGCTCTGAGCTAACCCTGAAGTTCCTTTCTCGAATCTGTTTGTCTCCTCCGGCGGGAAACAGGCCAACGCGAGTGGAAAATTCCTCCAGCGGAGGACTCAGCTCGCCCAGGGGTCATTCCAGGCGCGATTCACAACCAAGTCCCTCTTTGCAAATGAAGCCAGCTTTCCAGCGCAGGCGGAGACGTCGAAGGGGACAGACCTACTCTGGTTCCTGGCGCCTCCTGTTCTGTTCACTCGCCCTTCCTATTCGTAACGTCCAAGTCAAGCTCATTGTTCTAGATTCCGTTTATAATGGGGCTGAAGAATTTATTTACAGGGCAGCAATGGAGAAACAGATGTAGAGAATGGACTTACGGACGTTGGCGAGAGGGGAGGAGAGGGGGGTAAAAAAAAAAGTCAAGCTCATCGTCGATTGCACACACCAGAACATGCTTCCCTGGCCGGTTCTAAAGTGTCTTTCAAAGAGCTCCCATATTTAAAATCGGCTTTGTCACGGGGCATCAATCCTGCATAAAAGGTTTTGTTTCATGTTAAGCTTGAAATGGGATTTGACAAAATGGAACATTTCCTGCCTTATCTATACAGCGTATGAAAAAGCAGAGATCACTTTGCCAACAAAGGTCCATACAAAGTCAAGGAGTTTTTTTTTTTTTTTTTCAGTAGCCATGCATAGATGTGAGAGTTCGACCACAAGGAAGGCTGAGCACCAAAGAATTTATGCTTTCAAACGGCGGTGTTGGAGAACACGCTTCAGATTCCCTTGGACTAGCAAGGAGATCAGACCAGGCTATCCTAAAGGAAATCAACCCTGAATATTCACTGGAAGGACTTATGCTAAAACTGACCCTCCAATACTTTGGCCACCTGATGGGAAAAGCCGACTCATTGGAAAAGACCCTGATGTTGGGAGTGACTGAGGGTAGGAGGAGACGGGGTGACAGAGGATGAGATGGCTGGATGGCATCACCGACTCGATGGACGTGAGTTTGAGCAAGCTCTGGGAGTTGGTGATGGACAGGGAAGCCTGGTGTGCTGCGGTCCATGGGGTGGCAAAGAGTCAGACACGACTGAGCGACTGAACTGACTGAATGTGTTTATGTTAAATGCAAACTCTTAAACTAATTGCAATTCAACAGAAACCAGCCTTTTTTCCCCTGTCATTTTGCCCAGAAGTTAAAAGCAGACCCATGCAGTCCCAAAGTCATTCTTTGCCCAGAGAGAAGCCCTGATATCTCTGCCCCAGATCATTTCTAAGAACTGAAGAAAAAAGAAAAGACCTCAGAAAACTGGTAAGAGCTGAAACACTCACCCACCCCCAGGAGCAGGAAACAAGATCCCCAAATGGATAAGCACCCTGACTCCCTCCCTTATTCAAAATATAATCACGTGGATTGAATGGTAGCTTAAAAAAAAAAAATAAGCAAGCCTCAAAACAATGGCATTTGAAGCAGGAATTGAATGACAGTGTTCCTGGATTGAGCATCTTGTCCCTTTGGGGAAAGAACGCGGTTGAATTCACTGCATGACCCTGGAAGCCCTAACCCAGGCCATGCTGGAGGAGTGTGGTAGAGACCTTGTGTTCCCGTGATGGCTTACCACAGAATATCAGATACAGCTCCCCATGCTACACCGCGTGTGTGTATGTCCTCACTTGCTTTTTGTGACCCCATGGACTGCAGCCCTTCAGTCTCCTCCGTCCATGGGATTCTCCAGGCTAGAACACTGGAGTGCATTGCCATGCCCTCCCCAGAAGATCTTCCAGACCCAGGAATCGAGCCCCGTGTTTCCTGCGACGCCTGCATCTCAGGCGGATTCTGTTTGAACACTGAGCCACCACGGAAGCCTTCACACGATACAGTAGAACGTTGTTTATCCATCCTAGATATAGTAGTTTGAAAAAGAAAGTGAAAAATACTGGAGTAGGTTGCCATGTCCTCCTCCAAGGGATCTTCCCAACCCAGGGGTTGAACCCACATCTCTCATGTCTCCTGTATCGGCAGGCAAGTCTTTTACCACTAACTGGGAAGCCCAACCTCAAGCATGACTTGTATCTATTTAATTGTTTCCCTCTTGTTTTCATTGAAACCCAAACCCCAAATAAAGGTCTCCCTGTCCTTGGGAACCTTGCTTTGACGTTCTTATAGTCAAGGAAAGAAGACATAGAGAATCAGGACCAATTACTTTGGTGAGAAATCCAAGATGAGCACAACACACATTTTCAAAATTGCATTTAAAACCTGCGTCTACGGCATACTTTCTGGTTCATACAAATGCCACTCTGTTCATAGCTGGAACAGTGAAGAAACCCAGATGATCACTTACTCATAATACAGTTTCATAGAGACAGCTCTTTCCTGGCAAGTACAGGGATGCATTGAGTTGAAGACTGGTTTGATCTATTGCTGCTGCTTCTAGAGAGAAATTTAATTTCTCCTGTGTTTCTCAGAGCGCACGTCAAGAGAAATTCTCTTTGATCCGTTTAGTAGAGTCCAGCCGTCCTGGGCACCAGGGGAGAATTGTGGAGCGTCCTCCACAGGAAGCGGATGATAACTAAGATTTCCTTCACAGGAGCACTTTACTGATTTTTGTACGCATTGTGCTGTGGGTGAGCATACTCTGAACCAAACGGAGGAGGAGGAGGTTTGTGTCAAACATCGTTTCACAAATGCTCCCTGGGCGGTTCTGCCTTTTTCCTACTAAGAACTGTAACCTTGGAGAATCATGAGTGAGAGATGAAAGTACCCCTTTCTGTCTTCCACACATGATGTTGCGATTTCTCCTTTTTTTAATAAGTAGACTTTTTTCTTTCTTTTTTTTTTTTATGACAAACCTAGACTGTATTAAGAAGCAGAGGCATTACTTTGCCAACAAAGGTCTGTCTAGTCAAAGCTATGGTTATTCCAGGAGTCATGTATGGATGGGAGAGTTGGACCATAAAGAAGGCTGAGTGCCAAAGAGACGATGCTTTTGAACTGTGGTGTTGGAGAAGACTCTTGAGAGTTCCTTGGACTGCAAGGAGATCAAACCAGTCACTCCTAGAGGAAATCAGTCCTGAATATTCACTGGAAGGACTGATGCTGAAGCTGAAGCTCCAATACTCTGGCCACCTGCTAGGAAGAGCCAACTCATTAGAAAAGACCCCGATGCTGGGAAAGATTGAGGGCAGGAGGAGAATGGACGACGGAGGTCAGTGAGATGGTTGGATGGCATCACCGACTGGATGGACGTGAGTTTCAGCCAGCTCTGGGAAATAGTGAAGGACAGGGAGGCCTGGCGTGCTGCACTCCATGGGTCACCAAGAGCTCGACACGACTGAGGGACTGAAAAATACCAAGAAATGAGGCATTGGTATCTCCCCTCCCGGACCAGACATGGAACCCACGCTCTCCCTGCAGTGGAAACCGGAATCCTAACCCCTGGACAGCCAGGGAGGGTCTCTCCTCTGTCTTCTTCCATCTCTTCAAGGCAAGTCGTTTGTCAGTTCAGGCAAGCTTTCGATTGCTTAGGACAAGAACTTCCTCCAACAGCCATCAGCTCCAGAACGAAATGTGTCCGCAGGGCGCATTCTCTGCTTTGCATTCTTAGATATCTACACACCAGTATGAGTTGCTGAGAAATCTTTTTTTTTTTTTTAATGGGGACCATTTCTAAAGTCTTTATTGAATTTGTAACAATACTGATTCTGTTTTACGTTTTGGTTCTGTGTTCTCAAGGCCTGTGGGATCTTAGGTCCCCCACCAGGGGTCAAACCCATACCCCTGGCATTGGAAGCTGAAGTCTTAACCACTGATTCACCAGGCAAGTCCCTCAGAAACCATTTTAATTCACCCACAAGTTCACAGGGAAACATTTGCAAGTCTACCTTCCTTGATGTCTACACACCAGTATCAGTTGTTGAGAAATCCTTTATTTTTTTTTTAAGATTTTTTTTTTTTGGTCTTGTTTTTGATGTGGACCACTTGCAAAGTCTTTACTGAACTTGTTACAATATTGCTTCTCTTTTACATTTTGGCTTTTTAGCTGTGATCTTAGCTCCCTGATAAGGGATGGGACCTCCCACAATCTCCTGCATTGGAAGCACAGAGTCTAACCCTTACTGGACCACCAAGGAAAGTCCCTGAGAAATTTTATTTCACCCAAACGTTCACAGCGGAGCATTGAATCACATACACTCCCATTAAGAAGAAGTGTTAAAAGTGAAAAAAGAGTGCATAAAAAGAGAAACGTTTTCTAAACGTCACCATAGTTGACATGGCCGAGCCTCTCAGAATAAAGCCCACAGAAGACCCGGATTTAGCAAAAAAAATAATAATTACAAAGAGAAAAAAAAAATTGCAATTTAAAATAGCATCAAAGAAACTTCCTTAATGGTCCAGTGGTTAGAACTTTGTACTTCCAATGCAGGGGGCAGTGGGTTCAATCCCTTGCCAGGGAATTAAGATCCCACACGCTATGCAGTATGGCCAAATAAATCTAAAATAAAAAATAAAATAGCACCCCCAAAAATTCCATTCATGGGAATAATTACAAACAGATACGTAAGATGTCTATGAGAAAACAATGAAATAATATTGGTAAAGATAAATGAGAAGACAGGCACATGCAGGATCAGATTCTTGTATTTTCTCCACCTGCTCTCACCCGTTCATCATTCCTCCTCGTCTGACCTCCGGGAAATAGATGACTCGGGCAAACCAGGCTGTCTGAAGGCACTGCATCAGCTCATCACCTGCCTCCACCACGAAAAATAACCGCGGAGGGAGCTCCGCGATGGACCCCTCCCAGGAAGCAGTTACGTCGTCGCCTGCAGACCACTCCCCTTGCACAGTCTGGGGTCTTACATACCCTCAACTGTGCCGGTCACAGGATGAAGCTTCTTCCATCCAACATCATACAGATGAACTGATTTACAAAGCAGAGAGAGACCCACAGACTTAGAAAAGGAGCTTATGGTCACCAGGGGGAAGGATGGGGGAAGGGAGAGTCAGGGAGTCTGGGATGGGCATGGACACACGGCTGTATTTCACATGGAGAACCAGCAAGGACCTGCTGGCCAGCTCAGGGAACTCTGCTCAACACTTTGTAATAACCTTAAGGTCACCAGGGGGAAGGATGGGGGAAGGGAGAGTCAGGGAGTCTGGAATGGGCATGGACACACGGCTGTGTTTGACATGGAGAACCAGCAAGGACCTGCTGTCCAGCCCAGGGAACTCTGCTCAATGTCACGTGGCAGCCGGGATGGGAGGGGAGTCTATGGAGAAGAGTGAATACGTGTCCACGTATGCCTGAGCCCCTTGGCTGTCCGTCTGAAACTATCACAACGTTTTTAATCAGCTATACCCCAATACAAAATAAAAAGTTAAAGAAATTAAAGCTAAGGTTCTTTTTTCTTTCCTTTAAAAAAATTTTTATTAGTTGGAGGCTAATTACTTGACAATATTGTAGTGGTTTTTGACATACACTGACATAAATCAGCCATGGATTTACATGTGTTCCCCATCCTGAGCCCCCCTCCCACCAAAGCTCAGGTTCTAAATGTGAGTTTATTGTACCCAGTGCTATAGAGAACAGACCAGAACAGAAACACAGCGTCAGTACCATCAAACACTGTCGTTTGGGAAACTTTGCTGTCAGAGATGGGCGTATTTTCATTGCTGGTGAGAGCCAAAACCCACCCCAGTCTATCCTAAAGGGAATCAACCCTGAATATTCACTGGAAGGACTGATGCTGACGTGGAAGCTCCAACACTTTGGCCACTTGATGAGAAGAGATGACTCACTGGAACAGACCCTGATGCTGGGAAAGATTGAAGGTGGGGGGAGAAGGGGGCGACAGAGGATGAGATGGTTGGGTGGCATCACGAACTTGGTGGACATGAGTTTGACCAAGCTCCGGGAGATGGTGATGGACAGGGAAGCCAGGCGTGCTGCAGTCCATGGGGTTACATGACTAAGCATGTGTGCATGGGGGTGGAGGGAGATGGGTTGGTAGCAATAAACTGGTAGAACTCAAAAAAAAAAATAAGAAATAAAAAGAAGCACAGACCCTTCTAAGCAGTTTCCAAAGCCAGTTCTTGTCCCAACAGCATCAAGGCAACCTAGAAACTTGATCCAAATGCAAGTCTTCAAACCAAATACAAACCACCCTGCAAGACCCACTGAAATAAAAACTGTTTTCAGGGTTTCCCTGGTGGCTCAGTGGTAAAGAATCTGCATAGCCACGCAGGAGACACAGGTTCGATCCCTGGGCCGGAAAGATCCCACGTGGCTTGGAGTAACTCAGCCCGTATGCCATGATTATTGAGCCTGTGCTATAGCGTCTGGGGGTCACAGCTACTGAATCTGGTGTGCCCTAGAATCTGTGGTCTGCAGTGACAGAAGACACTGAATGAGGAACCACAGCTACGAGCAGTGAACCCACAACAAAGATCCCCGGCTCATCGCAACCAGAGAAAAGCTTGTACCCAGCAACCAAGGCATGGCACAGCCAAAACTAAATCAATCAGTACACAGCCAAAAAAACAAATAATTCAGATGACTTTTTAAAAAAAGCTTTTTGCACGTCCTGCGTCTTTCTGAACCACCCTGACGTTCAAGAACCACCGCGTCCGGCGTCCCTTTCTCGTAAAGTCATTCCATGTCATATTTGGTGTCTGGTTTCCGGAATCACATTACTATTCCAACACAGCCAAAACCACAGTGAGCAGGAGCCGTTCCGGAGATGATGGCTCAGATGTCTGTGTGTCTAATGAGATGAGGGAAAAAAACAACAACAAGAAAAAAAATCTCAGAGTGCCATCAGGGAGACAGGGCGTTTATGCAAAGGTGGACGAGCTTGTCTCTCATCCTGGGACAAGAGAAATTGCCTTTGCGGTACAGAGCATCATCTTGAAAATGACAGGCTTGCCTTGAACTTGCCTAAGGGGATTTGGAGGGTGGAGGGCGATCAGGCACAGTCACGGGTACGACCTCCTTTATACGTCACCCGGTGTGGTTATTCTTACTTGACAGTGGGGGACTCCCTCATTTTAAATGAATAAAAGTCCATATGTCCCCAGGGAATGGCTCCCCTGGTGGCTCAGACGGTAGAGAATCTGCCTGCTTATACGGGAGACCTGGGTTCCATACCTGGGTCACGAAGATCCCCTGGAGATGGACATGGCAACCCACTCCAGTCTTCTTGCCTGGAGAGTTCCATGGATGGAGGAGCCTGGCGGGCTAGAGTCCACGGGATTGCAGATGGTCAGACACGACTGAGCGCCTCACAGGCACACGCACATCCCCAAGGAAAATGAAACGTGTGTCTCAAAGAGATTCCTGCCCTCTGGTATCCGCTTCGGCATCATTTCTTGGTTTATTTTTTGGCTGCCCTGGGTCTTCCTTGCTGCCCTTGGGCTCTCTCTAGTATTCTAGTTTCTCTAGCTGTTTCTTGCAGTGACTTCTGCTACAGATCACAGACTCTAGAGCATGTGCTGCGGCTCTCGGGCTTAGCTCTTCCATGGCAGGTGGAGTCTTCCTGGACCAGGGATTGAACCCGTGTTCCCTGCACTGGTCGGCAAATTCTTATCCACTGTCCCAGCAGGGAAAGCCCCGTTGCATTATTAACATAAGTCATTAACACATGGAACAATCTAAGTGCTTGCTGTTGGATGAATCAATAAAGAAATCTTGGTGTATGTATGTGTGTGTTTATATATATACATATGCAATGCAGTATTAGTGAATGAGTGAAGTCGCTCAGTCGTGTCCGACTCTTTGCGACCCCATGGACTGTAGCCTACCAGGCTCCTCCCTCCGTGGGATTCTCCAGGCAAGAGTACTAGAGTGGGTTGCCATTTCCTTCTCCGGGGGATCTTCCCGACTCAGGGATCAAACCCGGGTCTCCTGCATCGCATGCAGAAGCTTTAACCTCTGAGCCACCAGGAAAGCCCAATGCAGTATTATTCAGTCTTAAAAAAGAAAAGTTCAGACATTTCCAACAACTTGAATGAACCTGGAGGACAGCATGCTAAATGGAATCGACTCATGATCAACCTAGACAGCATATTAAAAAGCAGACAGATTACTTTGCAACAAAGGTCCATCTAGTCAAAGCTATGGTTTTTCCAGTAGTCATGTATGGATATGAGAGTTGGACCATAAAGAAAGCTGAGCACCGAAGAATTGGTGGCTTTCAACTGTGGTGTTGGAGAAGACTCTTGAGAGTCCCTTGGACTGCAAGGAGATCCAGCCAGTCCATCCTAAAGGAAATCAGTCTGAATGTTCATTGGAAGGACTGATGCCGAAGCTGAAACTCCAATCCTTTGGCCTCCTGATGCGAAGAGGTGACTCACTGAAGAAGACCTTGATGCTGGGAAAGATTGAAGGTGGGAGGAGAAGGGGGCGACAGAGGATGAGATGGTTGGATGGCATCACCGACTCGATGGACATGAGTTTGAACAAGCTCCGGGAGTTGGTGATGGACAGGGAGGCCTGGCGTGCTGCAGTCCATGGGGTTGCAAAGAGTCAGACACGACTGAGCGACTGAGCAGCAACCGAGAGTGACCTGGGTGGATAGCTTGGAGAGATTTCCTGCCCTCTGGTTTCCCGTGAGTCAGAAAGGAGGGGTTTCCCAGCAGAAGAGAGGAAGGTGAGAACAGATTGCAGGGGGTGGGGGCGGGGGGTGCTGACCACAGAACCCTCTAAGCCTCCAGGTTCTGGGAACCCTTCTCCCTCCCAGGAAGACAAAGTCCTTCGTGATGCAGACTTTGGCATTTTTTTTTTTTTTTTAATAGTTGATTATTCCCTGATATACATTTACCGTTTTCTTTTACAGGTCTCATAACTCATTTCAAAGCCACATTCAGGTTGGATTATCTACGCCACTCCTTCCTTATACTGTGAATTGTTTTTTTTTTTTTTCCTTTGGTTTTCCGGGTCTTATTTGCACCTCCTGGAGTCTCCATGGCATCACAGGCGGGGTCTTTGCTTGTGGCATGTAGTCTTCTAGTTGTGGTCCACAGACTTTGTTGTTCCAGAGCCCGTGGGATCTTAGCTCTCCGACCAGGGATTGAACCCGCGTCCCGTGGGTTGCAAGGCAGATTTGTAACCTCCGGACCACTAGGGAAGTCTCCTGCATCCTTGCCTGTGTCTTTCCCAGACTTTTGAAATGAGTTTCCTGTTCACAACCCATCCTCAGATGGCAAAACTCAAGGCTCCTGTGTATTCCCACCAGGACCACCCGCTGAAGTGTCCCCCACGTTTGGAAGAAAACTTGCTGGCTGGCTGGCTTCCGTGTTTAGACGTGGAGTGCTTCACATGACCGTAACCCCGTAACATGAAACCCACCCGCTGTCAACCTGTTCATGTTCTGCCCTGTTTGAGGGTGGGCCTGTTGACCGTGGTTTCTTTCCGCTTATCTCAACGACCACAGAAACGCCGTTAGGTGATTTGAGATGGTGTTTGAAGAGCGGATTTCAAATGACTCACGGGAGACTCTCGAAGAGAAACGGACTTAAGGTCTGATGGACGCGGACAGCCCCGTGCATGAGTTACATGCTGCCTGAGACCTGTAATTATGAATAGAACTAACAGTATAATGTTCACTGCAGGAAATAAAGAACGATTTCTACAGTCATGCTCTTGTAATTTACTTCGGTTTTGAAGACCAATGGGTCACGGGCAGGGAGTTGCAACTCTTTTTTTTTTTAAGATTTTTTTTTATGTGGATCATTTTTAAAGTCTTTATTGAATTGGTCACCACATTGCTGCAAGGCTATGTTTTAGTTTTTTTGGTGGCAAGGAATGTCGGATCTTAGTTCTCTGACCAGGGATCAAACCCACACCCCCCTGCATTGGAAAGCAAAGTCTTAGCTATGGGATCACCAGGGAAGTCCCAGGACTGGAAACTTTGGAAGCCAGCCAAGGGTACCTAGGAGAACTCTCACTGTATCATGAGATATTTCAGACTGGAGAAATCTGAAGCAAACTGAAGCATCCCAAGGATGTTGACTCCTTAACATCCTTTAGTAGCAAAGCTGCTACTGAAAGAGGCTGATTTGGGAAAGGAAGCCTTGCATGTTTGCAAAAATTAATGGATATTTCAGGTATTTCCGGCTGGAATGAACAAGTAAAATGACTCAGCCCTTTAGTTGAGCTTTCCATGTTTCTTGGCATTTAACCATCGCGTTACAACAGCATCTCATTGCAGTCAAGTAGGTGTGGGAAATATTGGGAGTGGAGTGGGGAAGGTGAATATACCTGCTCAAGCTTTACACACAGACAGTGAAGACTCTCCAACTGCTCATCTTTACCTCCAAAGCCTTGCACACAGAGGGTTCTGTCTGAAAGGCAGTGAAATTAGACCAAACAGAGAAATATTGGCAAATGCTTTCTTTCTTTCTTTTTTCTTTTTCTTTAAGTCTTTACTGAGCTTATTATAACACTGCTTCTGTGTATGTTCTGGTTTTCTGGGTGGTGAGGAATGTGAGATCTTAGCTCTCTGACCAGGGATCAAACCAATACCTCCTGCTTTGGAAGGTGAATCCTCAACTAGTAGACCCCCAAGGAAGTCCCAGCAGATGTTTTCTGCAAAAACAGACACAACAAAACAAACACCTACAAAAAAAAAAAAAGAGAGAGAGAGAATAAACGGGACTCTCAAGAGTCTTCTCCAACACCACAGTTCAAAGGCATCCATTCTTTGGCACTCAGCTTTCTTTAGAATCCAACTCTCACACCCATAATGACCACTGGAAAAACCATAGACTTGACTAGACAGACCTTTGTTGGCAAAGTAATGTCTCTGCTTTTTAATATGCTGTCTAGGTTGGTCATAACTTTCCTTCCAAGGAGCAAGCGTCTTTTAACTTCATGGCTGCAGTCACCATCTGCAGTGATTTTGGAGCTGAGAAAAATAAAGTCTGGCACTGTTTCCACTGTCTCCCCATCTATTTCCCATGAGGTGATGGGACTGGATGCCATGATCTTAGTTTTCTGAATGTTTAGCTTTAAGCCAACTTTTTCACTTTCCTCCTTCACTTTCATCAAGAGGCTCTTTAGTTCTTCTTCACTTTCTGCCATAAGGGTGGTGTCGTCTGCATATCTGAGGTTATTGATATTTCTCCCGGCAATCTTGCTTCCAGCTTGTGCTTCCTCCAGCCCAGCGTCTCTCATGATGTACTCTGCATATAAGTTAAATAAGCAGGGTGACAATATACAGCCTTGACGTACTCCTTTTCATATTTGGAACCAGTCTGTTGTTCTATGTCCAGTTCTAACTGTTGCTTCCTGACCTGCATACAGGTTATTGCATACCCATGTACAAATGAATGTATGCAGCTGTGTCCTAATAAAACTTTATTTATAAAAGCAGACCGAGGGCCGGACTTGGCCCACAGTTCATAGCCTACGGATGCTTGACATAGAGCAATGAAACAACCTCTAAGAGTTTGCTGAGAGCTCACAGCTGATAATGTGAACTTCATGTAGAGCATCTGTTTCCCAGACACTGAGCTACCTTTTCCGTTTTATTTTCAAACTACGAATCTCTGCCTGCACACCAGAGCTTGATCGCAAATCCATTTAAATTCTTAATGTGGAGAATTGTAGAGACTCTCAGGGAAGCACTCTGCTGTTCTCTTTGCCTTCTGCATTAGTGACCACAGAGGCCTTCCAGGACAACGCCCTGATCATCACCAGCAAATTGAACTTTCCAGCTCTAAGCTTTTCATGCTGAGCAATTAAAGTGAAACCCATCAGAGGGAACCTTGCCTGTGCTCAGGTCTACTTCCAATTATTACTTTTAAGATGTGAAATTTTTTTCTAAGTCTATATTGAATTTGTTGGGGCTTCCCAGGTGGCTCAGACGGTTAAGAATCTGCCTGCAATACAAGAGATCTGGGTTCAATCCCTGGGTTGGGAAGATCCCCTAGAGAAGAGAATGGCAACCCATTCCAGTATCCTTGCCTGAGAAATCCCATGGGCAGAGGAGCCTGGAAGGCTACAGTCCATTAAGTTGCAACAGTCCAACAGAACTTAGCAACTAAACCACCACCACTTACGGCATTTGTTACAATAATGCTTCTGTTTCACGTTTTGGTGTTTTGACTGCAATGCCTGTGGGATCTTATTCCCAGACCGGGGATCGAACCCTCAACCCCTGCCTTGGAAGGCACAGTCTTAACCACTGGGCTGCCGGAGAAGTCCTTTGGACTCTGCTTCTTAAAATACATACAGAAAGAATGAATATAGGTAGATGCATAACTGACTCACTTTGCTATACATCTGAAACCGGCAAAACATTGTACATCAAACTCTGCTCCAATATGAAATAAAAACTAAACTAGAAAAACACATACACAGTCTGAACCAAGGCAGTGTGCATGTGAGCTTAGCTGCTCGGTCGTATCTGAGACTTTGTGACCCCCGTGGACTGTAGCCCGCCAGGCTCTGCCGTCCCTGGGATTCTCCAGGCAAGAATACTGGAGTGGGTTCCCATTTCCTCCTCCAGGGGATCTTCCCGACCCAGGGATCAAACCCATGTCTCGTGCATTGCAGAGAGATTCTTTACTGTCTGCCACCAGGGAACCACCGCAGAGGTCTCAGTGAAGCAGCCTCTAGGAAATTCCCAGATAAAACTGTCTGATCCTTCCAGTCTGATTTGCCTCAGTCTCTCTCTCTCTCTTTTTTTTTTCCTATCACAGTCACTATGGAAGGATGCCTTTTATTAAAAAAAAAAAAAAAAAAGGAAAACATTAGTTTTGGATTCCATCACATACCTATAAAGCCAGGGCAAGAGGGAAAATTTCGAATGGACAACTCATCTGAGCTCCCTTAAAGGAATCATCCACGAGGCCCTTCTTTCTGGCTTGTGCTGAAAGCAAGTCTTCAGCCCAGCTCCCTCCCTGCCCCTCCCCCCACTTCCTGGTTCTGCCAGCAGCTCAGAAGCTTCCAGATGAAACCCTCTCTCTCTCTCTCCTTGAAGTTTGTCACTCAGCAAACGGAGGTTACTCTTCCCTTCAACAACTCTTGGCTGCTCTTATAGTTGTTCTGCGTTCCAGAACCTTGGACCTTAACCATCAAGACCTGCGGTACCAAATGAGCCACTCCCTGTCCCCTTTCTACGATGATCACCCCGAGCAGATAAGTCTCTTTGCCAGGCATCTTTCACCCCACATTGTCATTCAGTCTCTCTGTTGTGTCCGACTCTTTGCGACCCCATGGACTCTAGCCCACCAGGCTCTTCCGTCCGTGGGATTCTCCAGGCAAGAATACTGGAGTAGGTTGCCATTTCCTCCTCCACGAAAAGCTTCCCGAACCCAGGGATCAAACCCACTTCTGCACTGGCAGCTGGATTCTTTCCCACTGAGCCACCAGGGAAGCCCATCAAGCAAAGTACCAAACATGAAATTTATTATAAGGATTATTATTATTATTCAGCATGCAAAGCACCACAAAACTGATTATTATTGTCATTGTTAAGCAATGTTTAATTCTGGTTGCTCACCAGACGTGAGCTCCTTACGGGAAATATCTTGTGCTGTTCTTATCACATGGGTTTGTCACAGAGGCGTAGCCAGGATGCAGCGTCAGGGTGGTTGGACTTGAAGGCCAGTTTTCTTAACCTTGACAGTCTGATAAGAACATAAACACTCAATGCAAAACATGCTGCTATGTGGGACTTCCCTGACGGTCCAGTGGTTTAGACTCTGAGCTGTCAATACAGGGGCCACGGGTTCGATCCCTGCTCAGGAAACTAACATCCTGCATGTCAAAAGATTTTAAAAACGGAGAAGAAAACGCTGCCATTTATCCTGAGTTTGATCCCTGCATCAAGAAGATCTGCTGGAGAAGGAAACAGAAACCCACTCCAGTATTCTTGCCTGGAGAATCCCACGGACGGAGGAGCCTGGTTGGGCTACAGTCCGTGGGATTGCAGAGAGTCGGACGTGACTGAGTACACACACACACATGCATTTGTAACTACACCTATTTTAGGAGGTTGTTCAGTCACTCAGTCACGTCTGACTCTTTGTGACCCCATGGGCTGCAGCACGCCAGACTTCTCTGTACATCACCAGCTCCCAGGGCTTACTCAAACTCATGTGCACTGAGTCGGTGATGCCACCCAACCACCGCACCCTCTGTCGCCCCCTTCTCCTCCTGCCTTCAATCTTTCCCAGCATCAGGGTCTTTTCCAGGGAGTCAGCTCTTCCCATGAGGTGGGCAAAGAAGAGGGACTCTCCCTAAACAGAAATCTTGATGTTACTCTGGGTCTTATGACCGACGGACTGAATATGTGGCTTGGGGAGAGCAGAGTAAATTTTCAGAATCAGTGGGAAAGGAGAACTTTCAGGAAGCCAGAGGATATGTTTACAAACAGGAAGCTTTACCTGCATGAAAAAGTGTTTGCATTTCTCCATCCTAAACTATGTCCACCTTCCCTGGTCAGTAGAGAAAAAGGAGTATTGAATTCAATTTTGGATTCAAGATACACAAAGACAAACAGAGAATAAAAGATGGATAGATGGATGGATGGGTGGGTGGGTGGGTGGGTGGATGGGAGGGTGAATAAAGGATGGATGGATGCATGCATGGATGGGTGGATGGATGGGTGAGTGGATGAATGGATAGATGGATGCATGGATGGGTGAATGGATGGGTGAGTGGATGAATGGATAGATGGATGCATGGGTGGGTGGATAGATGGATGGATGAGTGGATGGATGGGTGGGTGGATGATGGATGGATGATGGATGGAAGGATGGGTGGATGAGTGGAACGGTGGGTGATGGATGGGTGGATGGATGGTTGGATGGATGGATGGCGGATGGGTGGATGGGTGGATGGATGGGTGGGTGGATGAATGGATAGATGGATGCATGGGTGGATGGATGGATGACTGGATGGATGGATGGGTGGATGGATGGATGGGTGGGTGGGTGGATGATGGATGGATGATGGATGGATGGGTGTGTGGATGGTTGGATGGATGGGTGGATGGGTGGATGGATGGATGATTGATGGATGGGTGGGTGGATGGTGGATGGGTGGATGAGTGGATAGGTGGATGGATGGATGGGTTGGTGGGTGGATGGATCAATGGATGGGTTGCTAGATGGATAAGTGGGTGGATGCATGGATGAATGGGTTGGTGGTTGGGTGAAAAGGTGGATGGATGGATGGATGGATGGATGGATGGATGGATGGATAGGTGGATGGGTGAGTTGCTGGAGAGATGGATGTATGGGTTGGATCAATGGATGGGTTGCTGGATGGATAAGTGGGTGGATGGATGAATGGATGGATGACTGGGTTGGTGGTTGGGTGAAAAGGTGGATGGATGGATGGGTGAATGGATGAGTTGGTGGATGGATGGATGGGTGGACAGGTGGATGGATGAGTTGCTGGAGAGATGGATGCATGTGCTGGTGGATGGATGGACGAGCATTTATTCATCCGTGGATGGGATAGTACTATCTAAGAAAAATCATTCAGTCTGCTTCATCAGCGTGTGTCATAGTCCAAAAGAGCCCCAGAGGATGGCTGTGACCAGCACACAGGTACAGGCCCCTCACGGTCCTGGATGGTAGGCTGATGGCCGAGATTAGGGGAGATAGGTTTCCATCTGAAGGGCCTGATAAGACCACAGTCAACAGGATGTGGCTGTGACCCACATTCAGAAAAAAGAGAACAAAGGCTCAGATAACGTCCCCTTTAGGACCTGGCATGATTGAAAGGAAACGTGTGTTTATTTATTTTTTAATATTGAGAAAAGGGAACTACCAGCTTGAATGGGGGGGGGGTTGTGCAGTAGAAATGAATTCACTTGTTATTTTTGTGATCCTTACTCTAGACCCTGGTCTTTCACAAGGAAGTAATCAGAATTAACGAATCATGCTGACTTTAAAACACATGTGCCTGTTTCATTTATTGATTTGCATTATCCAAGATTGCCCTTATTATTATTATTTTTTTAATTTTATTGAAGGGACTTCTCTAGTAGCCACAGTGGTTAGGATTCTGTGCTTCCAATGCAGGGGTCTCAGGCTCAATCCTTTTTTGGGGAACTAAGATCCTGCAAGTCGTGTGGTGCCAGCAAAATAATACATAAATATAGATAAAACTTGAAACGAATGTGTTACAAGTGCATTCTTAAATAACAGTAATTTTAGCAAAATTCAATGCTCACTTTCAATGGATTTTAGTAAAAATTTTTAAACACTTTTAATGTGGACCACGTGGATCTTTTGTTTGGTTGTTTTTTAAATTTGCTTATTCTTCACTGAAGAATAATTGCTCCACAGGGTTGTGCTGGCCTCTGACACACATCAGGGTGCGTCAGCCACAGCTACATGTGGGTCTTCTGTCTCCTGAGCCTCCCTCCCACCTCCCACCCCATCCCAGCCCTCGAGGTGGTCGCAGAGCTCCTGTTTGAGACCGTCTGTCAAAAGCAAACCCCCATCGGTTACCTATTTCACACGTAGTGTAATGTACACTGCTGTCTACTTTCCTTTCTGCTCCCGTGGTGTGCGTTCTGTTCTACTCTTTGCAACCTCACGGGTCAGACTCTTCTCTTTTCATCTTTCTGACGCCAGTTCTCCCTCCCTGACACAAACCCTGGACCTTTCCTCGGGACCTCTGTGCGTCCCACGGCTTCTAAACCGCTCACGTGGGCACCGAGCTGCCGAAAATGGAACTCCCAAACGTTTTTTCAGGAAGACGAGATTGACCCGGTACATAGATGGGCGCAGCTGAGTTTCAAAGGCAAACATTTGCCCCTCGTAAGGGTCAGTCTCTTCTCTCTTCTCGACACTGAGTTTGGAAAGAACAGATACTTTTTTTCCGTTTCTATAGTAGAAAGGCATCACTATAAGAGATGTGTGGTTGTTCAGTTGCTCAGTTGTGTCCCAACTCTTTGCGACCCCGTGGACTGCAGCACGCCAGGCTTCCTGGTCATTCACCATCTCCGGGAGTTTGCACAAACTCCTGTTAGTCTTTGATGCCATCCAACCATCTCATCCTCTGCCATCCCCTTCTCTTGCCTTCAATCCTTCCCAGCCTCAGGGTCTTTTCCAATGAGTCAACTCTTTGAATCAGGTGGTCAGAGTATTGGAGTGTCAGCTGCAGCCTCAGTCCTTCCCATGAACATTCAGGACTGATTACCTTTCGGATTGACTGACTTGACCTCCTTGCAGTCCAAGGAACTCGCAAGAGTCTTCTTCAGCACCACACTTTGAAGCGACAACATTCCCTAAGCGCCTCAGGGGAGACTTGTGTCATCTGAACAAAAGAAGCAGGCAGGCAGATTTCCCTTCCTTTTACCCGTGCTAAAAGCATCTGTGACCATGTGACTAGGTGACCTGAAATAGCACAAACAAGACCCAGAGGGAAAGCACAGAACGGAATTCGCTTTCACGCCTGTGTCTTTGCACGTAGATGGCATGATTCATGAAAGATGCTACAAGCTTCTGAGCATCTTCTGGGTGCAAGAGATGGTGGCTTGTTTGGGCTGATTTTGAAGAGGGAGGGTGATAGAGAGACTGTTCCTCCCCACCCAAGCCCCCTTGCGTCCTGTCTTTAAAAAAAATATATATATATATTTTTTATGGAGGTATAGTTAATGTTGGATGGAGGATTCAGTGGACATGAACTTGGGCAAACTCAGGGAGATGCTGAAGGACAGGGAAGCCTGGCGTGCTGCAGTCCATGGGGTCACAAAGAATCAGACACGACTGAGTGACTGAACATCAACAAAATAGTTAATGTACAATCTGTCAGGTGTACAATCTGTCAGGGTCGGGAAGATCCCCTGGAGGAGGGCATGGCAACCCACTCCAGTATTCTTGCCTGGAGAATCCCATGGACAGAGGAGCCTGGGGGGCTACAGTCTGTGGGGTCGCAGAGAGTTGGACACAGCTGAAGCAAATTAGCACGCACGCAAAGTAAAAGAAAACCCACCTTTTTTTCCAAACCACTGTAATAACACTATAATTACTAATGCAAACACACACACATTCCTGTCCTTGCAAAGAACGTGGTCCCATTAGCTGGAAAACTTCAGATTATACTTAACTGTATAGTAATTAGGCTTGTAATGGCGCTTTTATTATGCATTGGATTAGACGGTTAGCGTAATTATAGCAACCGGTTCAGTCTGTATCAAAACCATGTAATTGCTTGGTGGGGCTGGGTGATACAACACAGAGCCGATGTTCCTTGAAAAACATAGATGTTAAATCAATTCTCCCCCATGTCCTTAAAAAAGTCCTTTTCAAGCATGGTTGTTTCTAAAAAACAAAACAAACAAAAAAAAAACAGCTATTTTATTTTTAGCCCAGCTATTTAAAAAGAATTGAAATGCAGCTCAGAGTTGCCTTTCTTGTTAAACATGTTGTTGTTCAGTCACTAACTCATGCCCACCTCTATCCATCCATCCATTTATCCATCCATCCTTCAGAGTGAGGCTGAAAAACCCTGACACAGCATGTGAGATTGTCGAATTATCTATCTAGTTATTCTGGTGGCTCAGCTGGTAAAGAATCCACCTGCAATGTGGGAGACCTGGCTTCGATCCCTGGGTTGCGAAGATCCCCTGGAGGAGGGCATGGCAACCCACTCCAGTATTCTTGTCTGGAGAATCCCACGGACAGAGGAGCCTGGCAGGCTACTGTCCATGGGGTTGCAAAGAATCAAACATGACTGAATGGCTAAGCAAAGGATTTATTCTATCCATCCATCCATCTAAGCATTTATCTATCTATCCATCCATCTATCCATCCATACATGCATCCATCCATGCATCCATCCATATATCTATCCATCCACCCACCCATCCACCCACACATCCATCCACCCACTCATCCATCTATCCATCTATCTATCCATCCATCTGTCCATCCACCCACACATCCATCCACCCATTCATCCATCTATCCATCTATCCATCTGTCCATCCACCCATTCATCCATCAACCCATTCATCCATCTATCCACCTATCTATCCATCCATCCATCCATCCATCCATCAAATGAGGTTGAGAAATCTGGAGTTAGCATAAGAGACTGTCTCATTATCCATCTACTTATTCTATCCATCTATCTATCCATCCTTCCATCCATCAGAGTGAGGCTGAGAAACCCTGAAATAGCACAAGAGATTGTCTAATTATCTATTGAGTCTATCTTTCCATCCATCCATCTATATATATATATACATCTAGCCATCCATCCATCTATCCATCTGTCTGTCCATCCATCCATCAGAGTGAGGCTGAAAAATCCTGAACTAGCATAAGAGACTGTCAAATTATCTATCCACTGAGTCTATCTATCCATCTATCTATCTATCTATCTATCTATATATCCATCTATGTATCTATTAATCCACCCATCCATTTATCTGCTATGGTTGCAGTTCTCAACCAGGAACAACTTTGCCCTGAGGGAACATATGACAATATCTGGAGGCAATTTTAGCTGCCAAAACTGGGGGAGGGGGTGCTCCTGACACCTGGTGAGTGCCGACCAGGGACACTCCTCAACACCCCACACAGTGCCCAGGACGCCCCACATCAGAGACTCGTCCAGCCTCAGGCGTCAGACATGCTGAGGTTAGCAAAGAGTGATTTCACACACAGCAGATCAGTTCAGTTCAGTTGCTCAGTCGTGTCCAACTCTTCCAGACCCCATGAACTGCAGCACGCCAGGCCTCCCTGTCCATCACCAACTCCCACAGTCCACCCAAACCCATGTCCATCAAGTCAGTGATGCCATCCAGCCATCTCATCCTCCGTCGTCCATTCTCCTCCTGCCCTCAATCTTTCCCAGCGTCAGGGTCTTTTCCAATGAGTCAGCTCTTCGCATGAGGTGGCCAAAGTATTGGAGTTTCAGCTTCAGCATCAGTCCTTCCAATGAACACCCAGGACTGATTTCCTTTAGGATGGACTGATTGGATCTCCTTGCAGTCCAAGAAACTGTCAAGAGTCTTCTCCAACACCACAGTTCAAAAGCATCCATTCTTCGGCACTCAGCTTTCTTTATGGTCCAACTCTCACATCCATACATGACCACTGGAAAAACCATAGCCTTGACTAGATGGACCTTTGTTGGCAAAGTAATGTCTCTGCTTTTTAATATGCTATCTAGGTTGGTCATAACTTTCCTTCCAAGGAGTAAGCGTCTTTTAATTTCATGGCTGCAGTCACCATCTGCAGTGATTTTGGAGCCCAGAAAAATAAAGTCAGCCACTGTTTCCCCATCTATTTGCCATGAGGTGATGGGACCGGATGCCATGATCTTAGTTTTCTGAATGTTGAGCTTTAAGCCAACTTTTTCACTCTCCTTCACTTTCATCAAGAGGCTCTTTAGTTCTTCTTCACTTTCTGCCATAAGGTTGGTGTCATCTGCATATCTGAGGTTATTGATAAACATCAGTGTATTTTAGTTGGGGGTGGGGGGGGATGGGGTGGGGATGAGCCACATGCAGTTTCTCTGTGCTCACGTCTCATCTCTTAAGCAAGCGCTCTGTTTTAGATCTTCTTGTCCAGAAATGAAACATTTGCGAAATTTTCTCTATCGCTTGCCAGAGAGCAAACACAGAATCCTAAAACACCCTTCAAATGGACCATACAGGCAGACTTCACATTTCATCCTTCAAGTTCAGTTCAGTTCAGTCGCTCAGTCGTGTACGACTCTTTATGACCCCATAGACTGCAGGCTTCCCTGTCCTTTACACTTTGGACCTTTTAAAATTCTTTTTGGCTTCAGTTGTTTGAAGCATTTTATTCCACTCCAACATCCAAACTATATTTTAGGAAATGCATTTTGGTTTGCCAGTGTGTTTTTGTAATACTGATTAGTGCCTGAGGGGTAGAGCTCATGACTGTATTTCTCTAGGTAAAAATAGAAGATCAGACCTCTTAGGAGAATCAGAGGCTATTTTGACGCGATGGAATAAACACAGCAGTCTCAGGAATCTCAGAAAAATTGGGAGGATGAAAGCTAAACTCAGCAGTGAAATGACAACATATCTCAATTCCAACTTAAATCAATAAAGGAGGTTTCATTTTAGTTGCTAATTCTACTTTGGGCACCTGATGGGAAGAACGGACTCAATGGAAAAGACCCTGATGCTGGCAAAGATTGAAGCCTGGAGGAGAAGGGGACGACTGAGGATGAGATGGTTGGATGGACATGAGTTTGAGCAAGCTCGGGGAGTTGGTGATGGAGAGGGAAGCCTGGCGTGCTGCGATCCACGGGGTTGCAGAGAGTCGGACGTGACTTATTGACTGAATGGCATTAACAACAGTGCTTAGGAAAACACGCAGCTCACCCGTGTCTTCACAGAATTCCGCTTAAATAGTGCAGATGTACTGATACATTGTTTCACGTTTTTAAAAATCCTTTATTAAAACAATCAACGTAACATATCCGATTCTCCTTCCTTTTAAAACCTATATACATTACCACGTATCAAAGAGATAACTAGTGGCATTCTCCCTGGTGGCTCAGACAGATAAAGAATCCGCCTGTAAATTCAGGAGACCCCGGTTCATTCCCTGGGTTGGGAAGCTCCCCTGGAGAAGGGCAGGACAACCCACTGCAGTATTCTCGCCTGGAGGACAGAGGAGCCTGGCGGGCTAGAGTCCAAAGAGTCAGAAAGACTATACAGTCCATGGGATTCTCCAGGCCAGAAAAGTGGAGTGGGTAGCCTTTCCCTTCTCCTGGGGATCTTCCCAACCCAGGGATCGAACCCAGGCCTCCCACATTGCAGGCAGATTCTTTACCAGCTGAGCCACCAAGAAAGCCTAAGAAAACTGGAGTGGGTAGCCTAACCCTTCTCCAACGGATCTTTAATGAACATTTAAATTAAATGAATATTATTCATTTAATAAAAGATTAAATGCATTCATTTTAAATGAACTCAGCAACATCTCTTTGATCTTACAACTTGGCTTTCTCCATCTTTTTTTGGGGGGGGGGGTCCATTGTTAAAAAGGACCTCCAGGTCAATCAACAACCCATGAGTCAGACTCCTGACCGTAGATTTTCTCTTCTGAGTCACTGAGAGACAAGCCGTAAAGTTAGGAACACTAAGGTGAGCTGACAGAAACCCTCCTAACCCCCAGGAAAGGCAGAGACTCATCAGACAGATAAGATTAGAATTCCTTGGACAGATCACCCTTTTGCCCTCTAAGTTGCCATGTCTCCATTTAAACCAAACACCACAGACCAAAAGAATATGGGCGTGTCTACAGATGCCTTAGGGGTGGTCAGCTCCAGGATTTTACATTTTCGTATTTTGGCCTCGAAGCATGGGGGAATCTTAACTCCCCCACCCGGGCATCCACCCCACACCCCTTGCACTGGGAGGTGAAGTTCTGACCACTGAACTTCCAGGGAAGTCCTTGAAACATTTTAAAAAGCCTCAAAAGTCAGCACCAGTGTCTAAGTATTTTTTTAAGAGTCATCATCGCCTGGCTTCAACCTTCAATTTTAAGCTGTTCACTTGAAAGGAAAGTGAAAGCCTTCGTCACTGAGTTGTGCCAGACTCTTTGAGACCCCATGGACTGTAGCCCGCCAGGCTCCTCTGTCCATGGGATTCTCCAGGCAAGAATACTGGAGTGGGTTGCCATTTCATTCTCCAGGGGATCTTCCTGATCCAGGGATCAAACCCAGGTCTCCCACTATAAAGAGAAAAAAACAAAAAAATGGATTGATTAAGTGGTTTGTTAGTCTCAGGCACTGTGATTTCCAGCTGGATTTCTAGCTGCACTATCTTCTATGGAAATATTTTAGCTTCCCTAAATGGAGCCTCTTTCAAACTGGAGAGTTTCTCAGGGCTTGAGGAACCTGCCCGCCTCCCTAAAACACCCTGTCAGGATAAAATACTTAATTGAGTTTTATTGTCGGAGGGCAGATACCCAGCTACTAGCTAAGTTGGTAGAATTATTATTTAAGATTATTTAAATGGAGACAAATCCATTTTACAGGGTTTTTTTTTTTTTTCTTTCCCAAAATGAGAATTGCAGGGAACTTCCCCGGTGGTCTAGTGGCTAAGACTCCACGCTTCCAATGCAGGGGGCCTGGGTTCGATCCCTGGTGAAACCAAATTAAAAAAAAAAAAAAGTTTAACAAAGAGAACAGTGTAGCCAAATTTAAAAAGACAACTTTGGGCTTCCCCCCACCACCACTCCATCTCTCTATCTATCTAATTTGTCTTATTATTATATAATAAATGTCTGATACATAATTTCTCTCTATCCACCTCCCCAGGTGCTGCCAGTGGTAAAGAACCCGCCTGCCAATGCAGGAGACGCGGGTTTGATCCCTGGGGCTGGAAGATCCCCTGGAGGAGGGCATGGCAACCCACTCCAGTGTTCTTGCCTGGAGAATCCCATGGGCAGAGGAGCTTGGTGGGCTACAGTCCATGAGGTTGCAGAGAATCAGACACGACTGAAGTGACTTAATACACGCAAGCACCTTCCATCTATCATCTGTGTATTCACCTATCTATCAATCTGCCTATCTGTCAAAGCCTGTTTAACACAGGCACATACAGAAACTACAAAAAATACAAAACACACGTGCTCCTTGGAGGGAAAGCTATGACAAACCTAGACAGTGTGTTAAAAAGCAGAGACATCACTTTGCCAACAAAGGTCCACCTAGTCAAAGCTATGGCTTTTCCACTATCACATATGGATGTGAGAGCTGGACCATAGAGAAAGCTGAGCACTGAAGAACTGATGCTTTGGAACTGCAATGTTGGAGGAGACTCTTGAGATCGCAAGGAGATTGCAAGTCCAAGGAGACTCTCCTGGGGCTGCAAGGAGATCCAGCCAGGCCGTCCTAAGTGAGATCAGTCCTGAATGTTCATCGGAGGGACTGATGCTGAAGCTGAAACTCCAATACTTTGGTCACCTGATGCAACGAACTGACTCATTGGAAAAGACCCTGAGGCTGGGAAAGATTGAGCGCGGGAGGAGAAGGGGACGACAGAGGATGAGCTGGTTGGACGGCATCACCAACTCAACGGACATGACTTTGAGCAAGCTCTGGGAGTTGGTGATGGACAGGGAGGCCTGGCGTGGTGCGGTCCACGGGGTCACAACAGCAAAACTGAGGTATAGCTGATGTACAGTGTTGCATGACTTCCATCTGTACAACATGGTGATTCATAGGTTTTAAAAGGGATACTCCATTTATAGTTACTATAAAATACGGGCTATACTCCATGGGCTGCACCATACATCCTTGGAGCTTATTTGTTACAGAGACAACAGTTTGTGCGTCTTCCTGCCCTCCCACAGGGGCCTCTACCCACTCCCCTCTGCCCACTGGTCTTCACTGGTTTGCTCTTTTTAGCTGTGAGTCACTGGGCTTCCCTGGCAGCTCAGAGGTAAAGAACCTGCCTACCGTGCCGTGGGAGTCCGCTTCTTCTCTTGGGAATCAGCTTCTTCTCTTGTTCTACTCACTGGTTGGCGGTATTCTTTTAGATTCCACATATAGGCGATGCCCTCCAGTATTTATTCTCTGATCTGTTTCGCTCAGCCTCGTACCCTCCAGGTCCGGCCCCGTTGCTGCAAATGGCAAAACGCTGGTCTTCCTTTTTTTTATTTTAATGGTAACAAAACATTTTTTTTTATCATCAAAAGCCGCTCCTGAACCCCTCCAAGCTCAGAGCACGCACTGCTGACACATCAGATTTAGGAAGACGTCCCATAGCTTTTGACTACAAACCAGAAGCAAGGAATGTCAGGGGCGGGGCCTCGTGTGGGCGGTCCGAGCGCTCTGACAGGTGACGAAGATGCTCTGAGGAGGCAAAGGGTGTGAAATGAACACCGCGGCTTCCCTGGTACGTGCTGGCCTACATGCTGCATCTCAGGGCCGAGTCCTTCCAACGAATGACCTCACCTCTCTCCACGGTCCCTGAGACACACACACGTTTGAGCTCTGCAGTGGGCTTCGAGCTCCAGAGGTGACCTGACACGTCCTGTCCTCAGGTTCCTATCTCCCCACGCCTCCAAGAAAGAAACTGAAACACTGAGTCGCTCACTCGTGACCCCCTGGACTGTAGCCCGCCACTCTCCTCTGTCCATGGGATTCTCCAGGCAACGATACTGGAGTGGGTCGCCATGCCCTCCTCCAGGGGATCTTCCCAACCCAGGGATCAAACTCAGGTCTCAAGCATTGCAGGTGGATTCTTCACCATCTGAGCCACCAAGGAAAGGCCAATACATACACACACACACACACACACACACACACACATATATATATAGCCCACAATGTATATATGTGTTCTTTCTGGTTATGGCTTATCCCAGTCCATAGAATATAGTTTCTTTTGCAAATATGAAGCTCTCTGCTCCATCTCTGGAGAAACCTACACATGTACTCCTCACTTTTAAAACCTAAAGGGAGGGAGGTTCAAGAGGAAGGGGACATATGTATACCCACGGCTGATGCATGTTGACGTTTGACAGAAAACAGCAAAATTCTGTAAAGCGATTATCCTTCGACTGAAAAAATAATAAACTCATATAGGTATATATAAAAGCTAAGGCACTCTGTCTGAAATTCAGCAAACTCCAGGCCAGCCGAGGTCACAGCACATCAGATTCATTTTGTAAGTTGTTTTCGGTTCTGTGTCCCTCAAAGCTTCCACAACCCCTTGAGGTCCCTATCCCACCAAGGTCGTTTTCTCTCTGTATTTACCCTCAGGCTTATCTGCCACACTTGCTTCATCTCTGTGTTCAGCTGAGAGTTCAGGTTCAGTCGCTCACTTGTGTGGGTGAAGAACCTGCCTGCAAAATGCAAGAGAAAAGAAAATGCAAGAGAAATGGCAACCCACTCCAGGGTTCTTGCCTGGAGAATCCCATGGACAGAGGAGCCTGGTGGACTGGGGTTGCAAAGAGGTGGACGCAACTGAGCGACTCACACATCTCTTATCTGGCAGCTTCCGGGAAGCCAGCAAAGCCCCATTCTAAACGAACAAAACACTTGATGCCCTCAAAGGTGTCCCAGAATCTTCTCAGCTCAGGTCCAAATCCCAGAGAAGAAGCAAAAGGTTCAACTCTTGGCTCTCTTTCCCGAGTGCAGAGTTGGGTATTACCTTAAAAACCAGCCACGTAGTTTCCTTAGAAAGACGTTAAGAGCCCAGTTTATTTTTTTTTTCTCTGAGTGTCTGCTCTCCATCCTCCATCGCGAGGCATCTTTTGATGAGAACGATGATTATAAATTTAAAAAGTAAATAAACAGCAATTAGTGGCGTGATTTTTCATAGCCCATCATTTTGGGCCTCAAGTGGGTTGGTCTAATTATACAGGGGAAACCATAAAAAATAAAAAATGAGGGCTGAGAGATCATTAAACGCATCCAGTATGGACTTCATGGTTTTCTACCCTGTCTTGATTTTAGGTGTTCATTGTCTTTGCCTCCATCTACTTCATAAATACAGACCAAATCGTAGGAACAACACAAATCATCCTAATTATGGGTCAAGATGTAGTTTTCTTGTTGCCATTCAGCCGCTAAGTCCTGTCCAGCTCTCTGCGACCCCATGGACAGCAGCACGCCAGGCCTCCCTGTCCATCACCAACTCCCGGAGTTTGCTCAAAGTCACGTCTGTTGCGTCAGTGATTCCATCCAACCATCTCACCCTCTGTCACCCCTTCTCCTCCTGCCCGCAATCTTTCCCAGCATCAGGGTCTTTTCCAGCGACTCAGTTCTTCGCATCAGGTGGCCAAAGGTTTGGAGTTTCAGCTTCAGCCTCAGTCCTTCCAATGAACATTCGGGACTGATTTCCATTAGGATGGACTGGTTGGATCTCCTTGCAGTCCAGGGGACTCTCAAAAGTCTTCTCCAACACCACAGTTTGAAGGTTTGCATTCTTCATATTCTATTTTTTAAACTGAAGTATATTTGACTTACAATGTTGCATATTTGTTGTACACCTGTGATTCAGTTGTACATACACAATGTATATATAACATATAATATATATAGATATAAGTTGTATATATTGTGAATGCCATGGGTGCTCAGTCACTTCAGTCATGTTCCATTTTTTTGTGACTATTTGGACTGCAGCCCGCCAGGCTCCTCTGTCCATGGGATTCTCCAGGCAAGAATACTGGAGTGGGTTGCCATTCCCTTCTCCAGGGGATCTTGCCGACCCAGGGATCAAACCAGGGTCTCCCGCGTTGCAGGCAGATTCTTCACTATCTGAGACACCAGAAACACCCATACATTTCCCCATACGTGTGTGAATATATGATATTTTCTCTGAATAAGATTTTCTGCATGACCCCCCGTTCTCTGCGTTTGTGAAAATGGCATGTGCATTCCAGAGTCTTGTCAAGTGAAGTTCTCAAGATTCTTTCTTCCCCCTCTAATCCCAAGCCGGTTTTCAAAATCGTGGCCTTATCATGAGCAAAGCTAGCTGCCACCTCTCGACCAAACTTAATTTTCCACATTGTAGAGCGTCATCTCCAACATGTGCCCTTCGAGATAAATGTCACTTCGCTTTCTCTGGTTCAAACTGTTGACTAAAACTTAGTCACAACCTGAAAGTAGAGAGTTATTTTTATTTGGTGGGCATGTTTAGGGCTTGGAGGCCGGGAGACAGCATCTCAGTAGCTCTGAGAAAACTGCTCCAAGGCGGCGGGAGGGGAAAGTGTTAGGGCTCAGTCGTGCCCGACTCTTTGCGACCCCAAGAACTATAACCCACCAGACTCCTCTGTCCATGGGATCCTCCAGGCAAGAATACTGGAGAGCATTGCCATTTCCTCCTCCAGGGGATCTTCCCAACCCAGGGATTGAACTCACGTCTCCTGCATTGCAGGTAGACTCTTGACTGGCTTAGCCACCAGAGGGGACTCATGGGAAGGGGAGTCAGACTGTATACAAGTTTGCTATAAGAGAGCAGGTAGACCCAACACAGAAGATCAGGTATCAGGTTAAGGAATCTAGCATTCTATGAACAGGAGGATGCAAGCTTCTGGGATCACTGCATTCATGCCTTTCACATGCACCTCAGTTCAGTTCAGTCACTCAGTCGTGGCTGACCCTTCGGGACCCCATGGACCACAGCACGCCAGGCCCCCCTGTCCATCACCAACTCCCAAAGTCTACTCAGACTCATGTCCATGGAGTCGGTGACGCCATCCAGCCATCTCATCCTCTGTCGTCCCCCTCGCCTCCCGCCTCCAATCTTTCCCAGCATCAGGGTCTTTTCCAAGGAGTCAGCTCTTGGCACCAGGTCACCAAAATATTGGAGTTTCAGCTTCAGCATCAGTCCTTCCAATGACTATTCAGGACTGATCTCCTTTAGGATGGACTGGTTGGATCTCCTTGCAGTCCAAGGGACTCTCAAGAGTCTTCCCCAACACCACAGTTCAAAAGCACCTTGGTTATCTGGGGCCAAATGCTGTTCCTTGTTCCCCTTGTTAAGTCCCTCTTGAACCTCCCTCCCACCTGCCATCCGGTCACAGCCCTCCAGGTTGTCAGAAAGCACTGGGTTGAGCTCCCTGTGTTAATTCTCAGTGGCAAATTCCCACTGAGAGTGAGTTGCCATTTCCTGCCCTAGGGGACCTTCCCAGCCCAGGGATGGAACCAGCGTCTCTGAGGTCTCCTGAATTGGCAGGCAGGTTCTTCACCCCTGGTGCCAGCTGGGAAGCCCCTAGTTCACCTTAAGGAGCCGCAGAGGTGGCAGATGACTGCTTCTTGCATCCCACCCTCCCCCAGCTCATCAGCAATCACCGTGGGGCAGGAGGAAGTGGGGTGGGGACAGCATGCGTTCGGTCAAAGGCACTGCGTACCATTTTGGGAGCCCTCTTTCACATTTGGAGGCCAGGAATCGCTCGTGGCAGTGACATTTCTTGCTCACCGATACAGCAGGAAATAGTTTCATTTCATGGACTTCCCTGGTGACTCAACTGGTTAAGAATCTGCCTGCAATGTGGGAGACCCGGGTTTGATCCCTGGGGAGGAAGAGCCCCTGGAGAAGAGAGAATGGCAACCCACTCCAGCCTTCTTGCCTGGAGAATCCCATGGACAGAGGAGCCTGGCGGGCTACAGGCCACGGGGTCTGCAAGAGTTGGACACGACTGGGCAACTGACTCTTCATTTTCATTTAACCTCCAAACCTCAGAGGGAATGTTACTGTGGTGCTCTGAGGTGTCGGCCTGAATCACACATGAAGGGAGAATTCTAGCCACAGACGCCGTCCTCCAAGGTCTGGGGGAATGTTTCTACTTAGTCACATCTTCCTCATTTCCTTCAGGAGTTTTCAACTTTACTCTTTGTACCCATAAGTACTGATGACCAACGACAACAATCTTTCTCAGATAAGGATTAATAAACGTTCTTGCTGTCCCTCCTGGAAGTTAAGATAAACTACAGAACCACAGCTTCTGAGCAAGACCTCCAGATAACGCTAATCTAATCCATCACTATTTAAAAAGTTTAAAAAGCAGGTTTCCAAGCCTTTCCATCTGTATCTCCTGTGAAATCCTGTGCAATCCAAAACCTGTGTTCTCAGAATCAGAAAATCTGCACAATAGAAAATTTACTGTAAAGGTATTTTCTAATCCAGATAAAACTTTTTGGATATTTTCCTACTTTTCGGGTGGGTGGGCCATCTCGTTACATAACGAAGATCAGAGTCTGTTAGAAAATGTGGATGACTATAATACTTCATGGGCTTCCCTGGTTGCTCAGATAGTAAAGAATCTGCCTGCAATGCGGGAGACCTGGGTTCGATCCCTGGGTCAGGAAGATCTCCTGGGGAAGGCAATGGGAACCCACGCCAGTGTTCTTGCCTGGAGAATCCCATGGACAGAGGAGCCTGGTGGGCTGCAGTCCACGCCAATCTGCTTCAGTCGCGTCCAAGTCTTTTCAATCCCATGGACTGTAGCTCACCAGGCTCCTCTGTCCATGGGGATTCTCCAGGCAAGAACACTCGAGTGGGTTGCCATTCCCTCCTCCAGGGCATCTTCCCAAGGCAGGGATGGAACCCAGGTCACTGCAGGCAGATCCTTCACCATCTGAGCCATCAGGGGCGCTCACTCTGTCTCAGCGCTGCAGTTCATGGGGCTGCCAAGTGTCCGACAAGACTGAGCCGCTTAGCATGCGGGCAATCCTAAAAGAAGTGTCCAGCTGCTCTCCCAGACCACCCTTTGTCTCTCTCCTCTCTGCCTACACCTGCTATGGCGTTGAACTGACACGTCATCCTCAGTGGAGGTGGTTGTCATTCCTTCCTGATTACAGAACTCTCTGTCCCCCATCACAACCTCAAGCTTATCACAAAGGCGGTTATGACTATATAATGTCTTGCTTAAAAGGCTTCCCCCCCCCCTCTTTTGCCTTTCAAGAAATAAGCTGCGGTTGCTGAAGAATTTTTATGAACCTTGCAGATGAAAGCTGCTTTGTTTTCAAGGTGTGGCCCAGGATATTTATAGCAACAGGTAGGTACAAGATCACACCCCTGGACTAGAAAGCAAGGGTCAGATCCACCCCGCAACCCAGACTTTAAGTCTCAAAGTGTCTCTGTTAACAGTTTTCCTCCTGGGATATCATTGTTGCAGGGAGAAAGCCAACTCTGACTCCATGTTGGAAACTTGTTTGTTTGACTTGCTTTAATTATCCTAATCATACCCAGTGGCTTGCCTGGAGGATCCTGCCCCTGTGCTGGACTGAAAACTAAAGTGCCTTTGTTCAGCTCAGGGTGACATGGTTCGTCTTTGCCCACCTGTGAATAGATGAGATTCAGTTCAGTTCAGTTCAGTCGCTCAGTCGTATCCCACTCTTTGCGACCCCATGGACTGCAGCACGCCAGGCCTCCCTGTCCATCACCAACTCCCCAAGCTTGCTCAAACTCATGTCCATTGAGTCGCTGATGCCATCCAACCATCTCATCCTCTGTCGGCCCCTTCTCCTCCTGCCTCCAACCTTTCCCAGCATCAGGGTCTTTTCTAGTGAGTCAGTTGTTCGAATCAGGTGGACAAAGTATTGGAGTTTCACCTTCAGCAACAGTCCTTCCAGTGAACATTCAGGACTAATTTCTGTAGGATGGACTGGGTGGATCTCAACAGATGAGATTAACACACCCCTCCCTTGGAGATGTTTTTGCAAGACTGAAGGCCCTTTCAGTTTACTTCCCCGGGGCCTCTCCCTCTCCAGGCTTCATTTTGACTTTAGTTCTGGATTGCTTCTTTCTCTCGGATCTATAAAAGAACCTAGCATCCAGATGCCAATAAGATGCTTATTTGGAGGCGCTAGCCTGCTCACCTCCCAGTGTCCCGGCTCCCCGATTTAGTCTCTTCCTTGCCTCAACACCTCCTGGCTTGGATTCACTGGCCTGTCCGGCCCTTGAGCCAGAGAAGGCAGTGGCAACCCACTCCAGTGTTCTCGCCTGGAGAATCCCAGGGACAGAGGAGCCTGGCGGGCCGCCGTCTATGGGGTCGCACAGAGTCGGACACGACTGAAGCGACTTAGCAGCTGCAGTTAAACAGAGAGAGCCTAGACACAGAAGGGGAAGGCATGCCTCTCCCTGGGTGTAAAGCCGCAGCCTCGACCCCGACCTTCATCAGCCCGTCAGACCCCCAGCGACCCCTCTGCGGGATAGAACCTGGCGGGTGGCCTGAGCTCAGGGCACTGGCCTTTGTCTAAACCAGCCGCTGGGGCGAGCAGCCCTCCCCATCTCCCCCGTCCCCCGCCCTGCCCGCTCCCAGAGCGCATTCTTCGCATTCCAGCCCACTGCCTGGCCACCTGCCGAGAGCAGGC
>SNSB01003793.1:625262-650638 GCA_012922965.1 Capreolus pygargus | reverse complement strand
TAGGCTTGAAGAAGTCCTAAAGCCTCCGGAGCTGTCACAGTTTCCAGTAACTTTATATCATAAGGTGTCCCGAGCAGAAGTGAGAGGCTGCCTGCCGTTAGCATGCAGTCCAGACTAGCCTGCTGTCTCCTCATCCTAAGGTTCCACTCGGGGAATCTGCAGTTTCCCTTTTCACTGCTTATGGACCCGTGCCTTACCAGCCCCCATCACAGACAGGCACCCCCACTATCTGTAAACTGTCTGTACGCACTCTTCCAGCTGAGGGAGGCCTTTCTGCGTGACGTTAAAGGAACCCCACATGCAAAGCACAAAGCAAAGTAACCGCTCCCTCAAGCCTCTCAAGCCTTTCTTATTGCAGGCCCCACCCCCTCGGAAACTTCCAGAATGAGTCAGGGTGGCCGGACCTGTCCCCCAGCCTGAATGTGTCACTCACCCTGTTGTGTCCGACTCTGCAACCCCATGGACTATAGCCCCGCCAGGCTACTCTGTCCTTGGGGATTCCCCAGGCCAGAATACTGCAGTGAGTTGCCACTCCCTTCTCCAGGGGGATCTTCCCGACCCAGGGATCGAACCTGGGTCTCCTGCATTGGCAGGCGGGTTCTTGACCAACGGAGCCAGCACCCTGAAAGCTGTCTTAGAGCCCTGGCCTCACACAGTAAGGCATTTGCATCGGGTCCCGTGTCCACTCTAGTGGGTGAGCTCTTCTGTTTCCTTACCAACACACATTTTTTTTCCTTTCATCATTTCCTTTTGCCTGTGAGCTGAGCCCCAGGGAGAGTGACCTGTGGGACCGATTTGCTGACTCACCATCCTCCAGGGATGGTTGTGATGACGTTTGATCTCTTATCGCAGGTGGGCACAGGTGTGCTTCTGCTGATTTAGCAAAAAAAGGGGGGGGCCAGGGCTTGTCAGATGGTGGGACACCCCCCTCCGCCCCCCAGCCTCCCGGCTGTTGGGCGGAGGGACCATGACCTCAGAAGCTGGCTGGAAGCGGACGGCCCAGTTCGTGGGGAGGCCACGACACCTTGGAGGGCTAGCCTAAGGAAGGTCAGTGAGCAGTAAGTGATCAGATGCTCTTGTTCTGTGCTCCTGGATAAACCCTCTCTGGGAAAACTGTCTGGAATTGTTGACTAGTTCTCCACGAATTCAAATAGCTGGGAAGAACGCTCGGCTTGTGTTGGTGAAAAATCTCAGAAGGGGCATTTTTCTTTATTCATTTTTTAAATGTGTGTTTATTTGGCAGTGCCAAGTCTTAGCTGTGGCACATGGGATCTAGTCCCCCGACCAGGGAGCGAACCTGGCCCCCCTGCATTGGGAGTGTGGCGTCTTATCCACTGGACCACCACGGAAGTCCATGAAGGGCATTTTTAAAAGGGCTTGAGGCGGCGGGGGTGGGGTGGAGTGGGGTACCATCTTGGCTAAACTGATTTCCTGGATTGGAAAACTGAGGCTCAGTTACAGCAGGAATGGTTGGCAGCCACGCTGGATTTCTTGCCATGAGCACAGACAGTGGTCCTGTTAAAAAGAAATGTTTGGGGATTACAGTAGATGCGCAGGGGATTCCAAAACCCACACCTAGTCTCGTGTATCAGTCAGAAAGCGTTCCTTCCTGTGACATCTTCGTTAGCTGTCACACGCTATCCAAACCAGGAGGTCGGCTGTACCTATGCTGTGTTTAACACAGAGAACCAGCAAGGGCCTGCCGTCCAGCGCGGGGAACTCTGCTCCATGTCACGTGGCAGCCGGGGTGGGAGGGGAGTTTGGGGGAGAAGGGATGCGAGTGTGTGTGTAGCTGAGTCTCCCTGCTGTCCACTTGGAACGATCACAACATTGTTAATCCGGTATGCTCCAGTGTAAAATAAAAAGCTTTTTATCTTCTGTTTTTTTAGGAAACGAACCAGGATGTTGGAATGGGTTCCACATCCTGTTAAGAGAGCATAGCCCCAATCACTGTGCCCACTTTTCGTGGAAGCTCTTTTGCGTGTGTGAGATGGGTGTGTGTGTGTGTGTGTGTAATTCTCTGCAGTTTTATCCGTGTGTCTGGCCAGCCCCCGTGGCCGAGATAGAGATCAAGGCACAAAACTCCTTCCCTGACAAGGAAATGTGCTCACGTCTGACTTTGTTTTTTTAGCGTGGCATCACGCTGTCAGAAAGCCGTGTGTTCTTACACGATCTGGGAGGCCTTCCGTAGTGAATAATTAAACCCGTACTGTTCTCTCTTACGATCGTTTTCCTCTCAGCTGCTCCGCCTCTTGGTTCCCCAGAATCGACCCTAATCTTGCTCCCTCCCATGTGGACGAGCTTCTGCTCCCAAACCGCAACACAGACATAACCTCCGTGGCAGGCGGGATCCCGACGGGCGAGATCCTCCCGTGTGCTGCTGAACTGACTGCTTGTCCGGGCGGTGTTGACAGGAGCCGCCATTAGCAGGGAATGTGGTTTCTTGGGCAAGGATGCCCAGAAAAATCTGTCTGCGTTCACCTTTTAATGTTACTCACCTTGCGTGGGTGCGAAGGATCGTTTCATCCTGAGAGCGTCACGGCAACTTGGCAAGTTGGGTTAAAGACCAGAAAATAATGTTGCTTCTTACAGAACTTCTGCAGGCTGTTTGTCCTCATTTAAAAAAAAAACAACAACTTTATTTTGTTTTTTACTTTTTGGCCACGCTGTGTGGCTTGTGGGATCTTAGTTCCCTGAGCCGGGGTCGAACCTGCACTCCCTGCGTTGGAAGCATGGAGTCTTGACCCCTGGACCACCAGAGAAATCCGTGTCCCTTCTCAGTTTTTTAAAAATTGCAGTGACGCTGATGTAACGTAAGAGGAACTGTTCTCAGGGGAGCCGTCCACTGGCCTTCTGCATATTCACAGAGTTGCGTGGCCCTCCCGTCTGTGAGGTTCCAGAACATTTTTGTCCCCCGCAAAGGAGACTCGCGGTCATTCCCCGCCCCCCGCCCCAGCCATTTCTTGCTCTTGCAGCGGCTGAGAACCCCCTGTCTGCTGTCTGTCTCCATCGTTTTGCCTGTTCCGTGTCATCATCTTCATATAGCCTGTTTTCTCAGGTTACGTGTCTGCGGGGCTGGGGCCTTTGTAAACTTTTCATCTCCAAGGGTTGGGCTTCCCACGGAGCTCAGCGGGTAAAGAATCTGCCTGCCAATGCAGGAGACCTGGGTTCGATTCTTGGGTGGGCAAGATTCCCCTGGAGGAGGGCATGGCAACCCACTCCAGGATTCTTGCCTGGAGCATCCTACGGATGGAGGAGCCCAGTGGGCCAAGAGTCGGACATGACTGAGCCAGTGATGCTTCCCTTCGCTTCAGGAGAAGCTTGGGAGATGCAGAGGTGGAAGGTCCCTCCTTGGGAGAAAGGAGAGGAAAATTAACCCGAGGAAAGAAAATTACGGGAGGGGCAGGGCCATCCAGGAGTAGAAACGTGCATCGGAGAACAATTGCGTTCTCATTCTCCCTCGGGGAAAGAGGGACACGGGGATGCTGGAACAAGCCTCCGGTACATCCACACAAAACCCTTGGTCCTGGGTAGGCTAGACCCCCAGCCAGGGACACACAAAATCATGTCCTCTCATAAGCTCACAGGGGCACCTGTGAAACAGGCTCTCTGCAGACACGATGGAGTGAAGGGTCCTGGAGATGAGTTCCTCCTGGACGGGGGTGGCCCTAAACCCAGGGACAGGGTTCTTATAAGACACGGAAAAGGAGAGATACGGACACTGAGGAGAAGCCACGTGGAGATGGAGGCAGAGACGGGAGGGAGGTGGCCAGCAGCCCAGGGACTGTGGGCCAACAGGCTCTCTCTGTCCATGGCAAGAATACTGAAGTGGGCTGCTATTTCCTTCTCCAGGGGGATCTTCCCGACCCAGGGATCGAACCCGCCTCCCTGACGTCTCCCGCGTGGGCAGGTGGAGTCTTTACCACGAGTGCCACCTGTGGAGACCCCTTCAGAGGATGAGGCGTTCCCGCATTCACTGCTTGGCAGAGCTCCTGGGGGCAGAGTCTCCGCCAGCTTCCCGTGTGGTTAGGCCAGCGGGTACCGTCTTGAATCCATCCCAACCTCGATGTCTTGGTGGGCGTGGGCCCGCCAAGAACAGCATCCGTGGGGTATCTTGTCTGCAACACAGACCAGCTTCTCACGGTTCTGGAGGCTGGAAGTTCAAAGTCAGGGTGGTTGGATTTTGGTCCCCCGAGAGGTTTCCCGGGTGGGCTTCTAGCGGTGTCCTTAAGGGTGCTGGATGGTAGGAAGTGCTCCTGAGGATGCTAATCCCATCCTCGTGAATTCTTCTCGGCCTCATCCCGTCCCAGAGAGCCACCTCAAGACACCATCTCATTGTGTCCGTGTGTGTGGGTGTGTGGTGTTTGGACTTCCACCTGAGCATTTTGAAGGGGCACGCACATTCAGTCCGTAAGACCAGGGTTGATGTCTCCTGACGCGTTGACCTGCCTCCTCTTGAGGTCAAAGGTTGGCCTGCCTTTGGGGCTACAGGTGGCCGTCTCCAGCAGCAGCAGCACCCCGCCACGTCCTAGAATCTTTACAGGAGAGAAGCAGGCAATACCGGGAAAAAGCAAGGTTCACTTTTTTGGGCGCTCCGGTCCCGGGGCAGACCACGGGCATCTCCCTGGGTTTTCACGGAGGTCTCTGGGAGGAAAGGGGGCCGACCGGGGCGTCTTGGGGTGTCCCCCCCAGACCAGACGCTCAGGATGTGAGCTGATCAGGGCTTGCGGTGGCAGCATGTGGCTCCTGGTTTGGCAGACGGCTGTGTCCACAGGTCCTCTATTGTCTGCGTGTCTGCAGAGAGAGAGAGAGGAAGGAAGTGTCATCCCTGGGGTTTCCTCTTCTGAGGACACGTGGATGGGCCCTCTTGGATCAGGGACCTTAAGACACCCTCAACCCTTAGAGGTTTCATCTGCACTTACTGTCCCACCAGGACACTGGGTCGTCTCAGACTCTTTTTCGACCCCACGGACTGTAGCCCACCAGGCTCCTCTGTCCGTGGGATTCTCCAGGCAAGAATACTGGAGTGGGTTGCGGTTTCCTTCTTCAGGGTGTCTTCCCGACCCAGGGATCGAACCCAGGTCTCCCACATTGCAGGCGGATTCTTTACCAGCTGAGAAGGGAAGCCCAAGAATACTGGAGCGGGTAGCCTATCCCTTCTCCAGGGGATCTTCCCGACCCTGGGATCGAACCTGAGTCTCCCGCATTGCAGGTGGATTCTTTACCATCTCAGCCACCAGGGAGTGCCTTGTGACAACTTAAGACCCGTCGCAGCCAAATAAATAAATACTGGGGGAAAAAAATTCCTTCCTTCCTACAAATGGGAAACACAATGAGCAACAGATGGGGCTGCAGGTGGGCGTGTGTGCGCAGTGGGGAAGGTATTCATGACCACTTGAGGCTTTCAGGCGGTTCCGGAGTGTCCACCACTAATCAGCACCTGCACCAGGCCCGCCCCTCCCCGATGCCGGACGGGCAGAACCAGTTCTGAGTGTTACAGGATGGCCCCAGGCCCGGGACTGCTCCGGGATGAGCTGCAGAAACTTCCCTTCTGAGGAGGAGTGCTGAGCCACGGGTCTCGGAGTGGGGATGTCGGGCGGTCAGCTGCGTGGAATCCCGCAAACCAAGCTCGTATCCACCGGGGCGAGGGAGACGCGGGTGACGGAGGGGAGGCTTGTTCGCAAGGAGCCTTCCGAGTGTCGCTTGATTTGACATCACGAGTCCATTTACCTCCCCTTTTTTGGCAAGGTTTGTTCAGTCGGGAAGTCCTGTCTGACTCTTTGTTACCCCGTCGTGGACTGCAGCGCGCCAGGCATCCCGGTGCTTCACCGTCTCCCCGCGTTTACTGAAACTCATGTCCGTCGGTAAACTTGGCAGGCTGTTTTATGTTTTCTGAGGTTACCCTTCGAAGAGTAACAAGACCAACCCTACAGATACTTTTGCGTTTGTATCAGTTGCTCAGTTGTGTCCCCCTCTTTGCGACCTCGTGGACCCTAGCCCACCAGGCTCCTCTGTCCATGGGATTCTGTAGGCATTCCCTTCTCTGTGGGATCTTGCCGACCCAGGGATCGAACCCCAGTCTCCTGCCTTTGCAGGCGGATTCTTTATGGTCTGAGCCACCGGGGAAATTAATGAATGCTGTAAGCTACTCCTAATTGCAGAAATAGCCTTCCCCACCTTTCATGCCTGGGATCGCCGATGCTATGGTGGATTGGGTAGACAGAATGCTGCATCTTTTGCTAAACTCCTGAAGCTGAAGCTCCAATTCTTCAGCCACCTGGTGTGAAGAACTGACTCATTGGAAAAGACCCTGTTGCTGGGAAAGATTGAAGGCAGGAGAAGGGGACGACCGAGCATGAGATGGTCAGATGGCATCACTGACTCCATGGACGTGAGTTTGGGTAAACTCCTGGGTGTTGGTGATGGACAGGGAGGCCTGGCGGGCTGCGGTTCATGGGGTCGCAAAGAGTCGGATACAACTGAACTGAACTGAAGAGACATTTCTAAGTGTGAGGTGAGGCAGGATCAGCAGGTACATGCTTGACTTTATCTTATAATCTGTAAACACTACATTAGAATATGTGAGTCCATCACCCCTTTTCCAAAGAAACACCTGAGAGAAAAGTAGCAATAAAGTCATGATTGCAAGTCATCAAGCAGATGAAATAATTCAATTGAAGCATATCTCTTTCCAAGACATGGGGACTGGGCGGGTGGTCAGGAAGGAAACATGAAGTGCTTTTAGCTCTGTGTGAGAGATGGTGTTCACTTCCGTGTTGCTGAACGTAGCTGGGTTTCTGCTGGTCTCTGAATTCTCTCCAGGTGACTCATGTGGACACTTGCTTGATGAGGCAGCTCATCGCAGGCGGCGGGGTTTGGAGGGAAGCCTCCCTGGGGTTCCTGTGATGAGGCAGACGATGGCTTGAACGCGTGGCTTCCCCTGCTGGCTGCTTCTCTGGGGAGCCTCTTCTCGGAACGAAGGAGCCAGCACATCTGAGGCTGGGTGTGGCCAGCGGGGCTCTGGCTGCAGAGGAAGCCGGCCTTTGTCGTGGTGAGGGTGCCCGGAGCCTGAGTGTGGACGGACAGACGGAAGCAGGGCTCTGTGACCCTGGGTGTGTGTGTGTGTGTGTGTGTGTATGTGTGTGGGCATGCTTAGCCCTGGGGCTTGCAGGAAGTGGGGAAGAGGTGGACAGGGAACCATCTGATGTTTGGGAGAAATTCCCTCCCCTCCTCAAAAAAAAATCGTTTAGTTCAGGTTGAAAACTCAAGCTTGGAGTCTAAAGTAAACTCAAGTGTTATTTCCTCAGTCGTGTCCGACTCTCTGCGACCCCATGGACTGCAGCACGCCAGGCCTCCCTGTCCATCACCATCTCCCAGCATTTGCTCAAATTCATGTCCATGGAGTCGGTGATGCCATCCAACCATCTCATCCTCTGTCGTCCCCTTCTCCTCCCGCCTTCAATCTTTCCCAGCATCAGGGTGTTTTCCAATGAGTCAGCTCTTCCCATCAGGGCCTGTTGTATAACACAGGGAAGTCTGCTCAATACTCTGTGATAACCTTACGGTCACCAGGGGAAAGGATGGGGGAGGGGATAGGTAGGGAGTCTGGGATGGACATGGGCACACTGCCGTATTTAAAATGGGAAACTATCTCAAATTTCATCTTTCGGAAATTCTGCTTGTGTGATAGTTTCCACTTATCCTTAAGGAATCAGAGGATTATGTGGATCCTTGAATGGAAATAGTTCCTGTTGGGATGTGCTTTTACTCACAAAGACGTTCATTTAGTTGATCCTCAGAAAGATTAGTTAGCTTTTTTTTTTTTTTTTGGTAGCAGATTCTGGGGTATTTGTTGTATTGACTCAGTCATTTTATTCCTAGTTTTTTTTCTGTTTTTTTTTTAAGGACTCTCCATAGTGTTCTCCCAGAAGCCTTTTTCTGAGAGGTGTCCACTTCGGGACAATTGCATGGCTTCCTTAAAAGTACAAATGCAGGGGCTGACAGCTGTCAATACCACCTTAAGGATCGCCATCAGCACCTGGGATGCTGTTCCCGGTTGGGCGTGAGGTTGGGCGGACCTGGCTCCCGACCCCCTGGGTGAGGTCTGCCTTTGGCCGAGAGGAATCCAACTTCTTTTGATTGTCCAGTGATTTCGTGTGCTTTTCTTTCTGCCCACACGAGTGGGGGCACAGCCCCGTGCACGTAGGAAGGTTGCTGCCCGAGGGGCGGGGAGAGCCCTTCTGGCTGTTGAAAACACTCGGGTCCTTTGCCTGCTGACAAATCACTCTGGCCGAAACCTGAGACCCGCTGCCCCTTGGGACGGGGAAAGCCGTCCTCTGCTCTGGGACTCACTGCCTGGCCTGCCTGTGGAGTCAGGACGCAGGTCGTTCCTACCTGGGTTCCAGGTGTGTGTGTGTGTGTGTGAAAGTCGCCCGCTCGTGGCCGACTCTTTGCAACCCCATAGACTGCATAGTCCATGGAAGTCCCCAGGCCAGAGTCCTGGAGTGGGTAGCCTTTCCCTCCTCCGGGGGGATCTTCCCCACTCAGGGATCGAACCCAGGTCTCCCGCTTTGCAGGCGGATTCTTTACCAGCTGAGCCCCCACGGAAGTTCCCAGGCAGACAGTCCCAAACCTGCCCCGGAGGTGGTTTGTGCTTGTCCCTGTGGAACGTCTTAGTTGGGAAGCAGCGTGACCCCTGAGGGTCGGGGCTCCAGGCTGCTGCGTTCCCAGCCCAGAAAGACGCCAGTGGATGGTGACTAACATCCACAGTGACAGGAGAGCGGACGACTGCATTCGTGTAAAATCAGGGCGTCAGCCCAGCCCAGGGGCGACCCAGCGCCACCGAGAGCAGGTGGATTCTTGAAGGAAGGCAGATGGACAGGCGGGCCGTGGAGACGGAGCGACCAGCTTTTATTAGCGCTCTCGGGGAACGGCTGGGGTGGTCCTAGGAGTAACAGACCCGCCTGCCACGCAGGGGACCCGGGTTCCGTCCCTGGGTCGGGAGGATCCCCTGGAGAAGGGAGTGGTACCCCACTCCAGTGTCCAGAATCCCCACAGACAGAGGCGCCTGGAGGGCTACAGTCCAGGGGGTCGCAGAGAGTCAGACACGACTGAGCAAATGAGCGCATATTTTTGGTCCACTTGAGGAATGGAGACGTGGTCTTTCGGTGGCTTTTTATTTGTTGCAGGCATTGAACTTGACTTTCCCAAGTGGCTTGGCATGGCGTCGCCCTTTGAAAACAGATCTCTGGCGTGTCCAGACTCTGCACCGACCAGCCATGCCTGGGCTTGCAGAACGGTGTGTGCCCTGGGTGATGACTATGCTCTCTGGCTCCAGCCGGGCCAGCCTCAGGCTGGGGGGCTTTGGAGACACACCGCTGTTTGTTTTTCCTCATAGATGTGTGGATCCCGTGGGCTTGTCCAGAACACGGTTTGCGTGCATCATGCAGAAATGAAGTGGGTGCTTACCCTAGTCCGGGGTCACAGACTAGGGGGGCTTTTTTGTTTAATGTGCTGCAGCATCTTTTTAAAAAATTATTCATTTATGTGTTTATCTGACGGCACCAGGTCTTAGTTCTGGCGTGCGAGCTCCTAGTCACGTGGCATCTGGTTCCTGCTCTTTAGTTGTTAATGAGTATCTGACACTTTGCGACCCCATGGACTGCAGCACGCCAGGCCTCCCTGTCCATCACCAGCTCCTGGAGCTTGCTCAAACTCATGTCCACTGAGTCACTGATGCCATCCAACCATCTCATCCTCTGTTGTCCCCTTCTCCTCCTGCCTTCAATGTTTCCCAGCATCAGGGTCTTTTCCAAGGAGTCAGTTCTTTGCATCAGGAGGCCAAAGGATTGGAGTTTCAGCTTCAGCATCAGTCCTTCCAATGAATATTCGGACTGATTGCCTTTAGGATGGACTGGTTGGATCTCCTTGCAGTCCAAGGGACTCTCAAGAGTCTTCCCTAACACCACAGTTCAAAAGCATCAGTTCTTCGGCGCTCAGCTTTCTTTATGGTCCAACTCTCCCATCCATACATGACCACTGGAAAAACCATAGCTTTGACTAGATGGGCCTTTGTTGGCAAAGGAATGTCTCTGCTTTTTAATATGCTGTCTAGGTTGGTCATAGCTTTTCTTCCAAGGAGCAAGCGTCTTAATTTCATGGCTGCAGTCAGCGTCCACAGTGGTTTCAGGCCCCAAGAAAATAAAATCAGCCGCTATTTCCGTTGTTTCCCCATCTATTTGCCACGAAGTGGTGGGACCAGATGCCGTGATCTTATTTTTTTGCATGTTGGGTTTTAAGCCTCAGTTCCCTGGCCAGGGATCAAGACTGCGTGTGAGAAGGTGACGTCTCACGCGCTGAAGCACCGGGGAAGTCCTTTTTCTCTCCTCCTTAACAGGAAAAGGCCAGCAGCCTCACTGTGACCGGCACGTTGACAGCTGTCCAAGGCTTCGAGATAGCAGAAGACTTGAGATCCCGGAACAGACACAGAATTCAGGGAACCTAAGTGACGATGAGAACCAAGAGGGGCACCTGAGGGGACTTTTGTTTGTTTTTAACAGGTCTCTCTTTGACTGATATTTTCAGAGCAGTTTGACAAGATGCTGTGTCCATGAACAAAACTAGGAAGTGGCAGTAAAGTCACAGTCAGAGTTTTTGACAGGCTGCACGGCCATGACAGGAGAAGGGGCTTATTCATCCTGGTGAATTTTGTTACCGTTCTGGACCTGGGGGCTCCCAAAGGCACCACTTTCATCCATCTTGTGGGCTTGAGGGGGTGTCCCCAAGGCGGTGTTTGTTGGGGGTCCGTCTCTGTCCGTGAACATCCAGGGGTCCCCTTGTGTTAGCTTCCTGGAGGTGTTGTTGCAAACCATTATTAACCGGGGGGCTTAAAACCACACCCACCCACCCTCCCCCAGCCCTGGAGACCACACGTCTGAGGTCAAGGGGTCCCAGGGCTGGGCTCCCTGTAGCGTCTTCGGGGAGGGTCCTTCCCGCCTCTTGCAGCTTCTGGGGGCTCCAGGCCTCCGTCCCTGGGCTGGGCTCCCTGCAGTGTCTTCGGGGAGGGTCCTTCCCGCCTCTTCCAGCTTCTGGGGGCTCCAGGCGTCCGTCCCTGGGCTGGGCTTCCTGTAGCGTCTTCAGGGAGGGTCCTTCCCGCCTCTTCCAGCTTCTGGGGGCTCCAGGCGTCCGTCCCTGGGCTGGGCTCCCTGTAGCGTCTTCGGGGAGCGTCCTTCCCACCTCTTCCAGCTTCTGGGGGCTCCAGGCGTCCGTCCCTGAGCTGGTGGCCACCTCCCTCCCGTCTCCACCTCCGTCTCCACGTGGCTTCTCCTCTGTGTCCTTGTCTCTCCTCTTCTGTGTCTGATAAGGACCCTGTCCTTGGGTTTAGGGCCGCCCCCATCCAGGAGGGCCTCATGTCAGACCCTTCACTTCACAATGTCTGCAAACACCTTTCCAAGTAACTCCCCATTCTAAAGTTCTGGGTGGGCACTTGCCAGGTGGTCCAGTGGCTAAGATCCGACGCTCCCAGCGCAGGGGGCCTGGGTTCGATCCATGGTCCGGGAAGCAGTTGCCACATGCACCTAGTAAGACCGTTTGCAGCCAGGTAAGGTAAAATAGTGTGTGTTAGTCACTCAGTCCTGTCCAACTCCCTGCGACCCCCTGGACTGTAGCCCACCAGGGCCCTCTTCTCCAGGCAAGAATACTGGAGTGGGTAGCCATGTCCCTTCTCCAGGGGAATCTTCCCGACCCAGGGATTGAACCTGGGTCTCCTGCATGGCAGGTGGATTCTTTACCAGCTGAACCAAATTCAATAAATATTAGGGGAAAAAAAAAAAAAAGGTTGCAGGCGGATTTGAATCTTATTTCGGGGACGAACATCCTTCCGTCCACTGCATCCCACATCCTCCGCTTGTCCGGAGATTCCGCACGGAACTTGTCGCCAGCTTCTCCCCCAGAACAAAGCAAGTCCGCAGACCCCTCTGGACACCCGCCAGGGTTCCCCTGTCTGCGAGGGGACGGTCAGGACCTTCTCAGACGCTTCAGCCACACCCTGTGGTCCTCGTTGGCCTGCCTCCCTCGGCCAGCCCCATCCCCGCCCGCCCCCAAAGCAGCATTTTCTCTTTGAGTCTGCAAGGCCCTCTTTTTCGGTTCCCCCCTGCGGCCACAGGGCAATCTCTGAAACAAACGGAAAGCACGCCAGAGCTCAGATCCGCCGGGCCGCTTCCCTCCTCTCTGCCTCGTGACTTCCTGGAACCCGTGTCTTGCACAGAACGGAGGGCTTTCAGAAGGCCCGGCCCTTCTGCAGCCCCGTTTCCCCCGCCCTCTTGAATCTTAGCTGTTGTCTGTGGCCGGCACCCCGCGTTGATTTCAACCAGACCGCATGCTCCAGTCTTCTCCCTCCTCCCGGGTTTGCACCGCAAACTTCAGTCGCTCAGTCGTGTCCGACTCCCTGCGACCCCGTGGACCGCAGCACGCCAGGCCTCCCTGCCCATCACCAGCCCCCGGAGTCCACCCAAACCCATGTCCATTGAGTCGGTGATGCCATCCAGCCGTCTCATCCTCTGTCACCCCCTTCTCCTCCTGCCTTCAATCTTTCCCAGCATCAGGGTCTTGTTCGATGGGTCTGTTCTCTGCATCAGGCGGCCAAGGGATTGGAGTTTCAGCATCAGTCCTTCCAGGGAATATTCAGGACTCATTTGCTTTAGGACTGGCTTCCCCCAAAGACAGTGTCTTCGGACTTACCTGGTGCTTCCATGTTAAGAGTCCAGGCTCCCAGTGTAGGGGGGATGCAGGTTCCAGCCCTGGTCAGCTCACTACATCCCACACGCCCTGACTGAACGTACTGCGTGCTGAAACTGAGATACAGAACAGCTAAATATAAGTCTAGCCTCCGGGAGGGCTTCCCTGGTTGACCCAGTCGGTAAAGAATCCGCCTGCAGTGCGGGAGACCCGGGTTTGATCCCTGGGTCGGAAGATCCCCTGGAGGAGGAAATGGCAACCCACTCCAGTTTTCTTGCCTGGACAATCCCATGGACAGAGGGGCCTGGCTGGCTGCAGTCCCTGGCGTTGTAAAGAGTCGGACACGACTAAGCACTGACCGTATGACATCGTCACCTCCCACCCTGCGTGCAGTTTACTGCTTCGACTTTGGACATGGCCGGCTCGTGGTATCAAATTACAGAGACCAACCTTTGCCTCTGGGTCAAGAGTTACGGGTGAGGCTCAGAGCACCTCATATCTCCTTGCAGGGAGCCCAGGGCAAGGCCAGGAATTCCAGGCATCTCCTTGTGCAACATTTGTTAGCAAGTGGGAGTTAGCCTGGCGACTTCCCGTGTTCCTGGTTATCTTTTGTGATTGTATACTTTGTATCTTTGATAGGAGACAGCCTGACTTAAATAGCCTGCAACTAGAGGAATTGGGTGGGCGCTGAAGTATCTGTTCTATTTTTATCTTTTAAAAGTAAATAATCTTACAGAAGCAAGGAGGGCACTGTGCAAGGGAATGCGGCTTGACTGCACCATTTTGAGGGAATGACTGGTTTTTGTTTTTGAAAGCCTGTCTAGACGAGTGGACTCACAAGGGCGGTCTGCCCCACCCAGCACCCAGCTGAACTGTGTCCAGCTTACTCAGCTGATCTTTGAAGCTGAAGATTCCAAGCTTAAAAAAATAAAAAATCTTCATCACTTTATCCAAAGCACACATGTTTTTGAGGGTAGATTTTTGCTTATTAAGAGATAATCCCCAGATCAATAAAATTCACCTGTTTGAAAGGTCCAGTTCCGTGATTTTAAATTTAATCAAAGGTAGCACACATTCTTTACAGAACCCTTGAAGCTTCCCCCCGGCCCAAATGAAACAGGAGTTTGTACTGGTTTGCAGCCAGAAGCCAAATAATTTCCAGAAGGCAAATTTCGTTCTGTGTGTGTGAATCTTTTTTATTTTATGCTGGAATATAGCCGATTAACAATGTTGTGGTGGCTTCAGGCAGACTGCAGAGGGAGTCAGCCACACATACACGTGTATCCATTCCCCCCCCAAACTCCCCTCCCATCCCGGCTGCCACATGACATTGAGCAGAGTTCCCTGGGCTGCCCAGCAGGTCCTTGCCGGTTCTCCATGTTAAATACAGCAGCGTGTCCATGTGCATCCCAAACTCCCTATCTCTTCTCCCTGGCAGTCATGAGTTTGTTTTCTAAGCCTTGTGAGTCTCTCTCTGTTTTGTATGTAAGTTCATTTTTGTATTGTTGATGTGCAATGTTGTATTAGTTTCAGATGTATAGCAAAGTGAGTCAGTTATACATGCATCTCCCCGCCTTGTTTTCGATTCTTTCACATATAGGTCATTACAGAGTATTGAATAGAGGTCCCTATGCTATGTAGTAGGTCCTTGTTCATTATCTGTTTTCTGTATTTTGTGTGTGTGTGTGCATTCAGGCATTCAGTTGTGTCTGACTCTTTGCCGCCCCCGGGGACTGTAGCCCGCCAGGCTCCTCTGTCCATGGGATTGAATGGGCAAGAATACTGGAGTGGGTTGCCATGCCCTCCTCCAGGGGATCTTCCCAACCCGGAGATCGAACCTGGGTCTCCAGCACTGAAGACAGATTCTTGACTGTCTGAACCACCGGAGAAGCCCCTTTAAAGCACGAACTCGGTCATCTTCAAGGAACCAGTGCTATTGGGTTGGCCCAAAAAGTTCATTTGCCTCGCAAGTCCATTGTTCTGTAAAATTCTTGGTGTGAGAATGAAAAATGTTTCACTCAAAAGTGGATGAACTTTTGGGCCCACCCATTGCTTCTGAATTTCTGAAACAGGAAGACAAGGTGATTTCTCATTGGTTGAAACAAATCGTTCAGTTACCTGTTTTTCAGCAGATCATGGGAGATTAAATTCCTGCGTGTAGGGTCTTCTTGTACGTTTAACCAGGCTTTGGTTAAATGTCTGCCTTGATGGGGTTTCTGTCAATTCTAAATTCACCAGTTATCACCATCCTGTTTCCTGTTGTCTTTTCCTTTATTGGTGACATAACGTTTCTTTTTAAACGTATCTTTAGATGGTTTGTTTCCTCCCCTTTCCTCATCAGGGGCATGACAACCCGCTCCAGAACGCTTGCCTGGAGAACCCCATGCACAGAGGAGCCTGGCAGGCTACAGTCCCCGGGGGTGGTACGGAGTTGGACACAACTGATCGAATAACACTTGCATTACTCTCCTTTTCCTTGCTTCATGAAAGAGTGAATATGTCCTTCATCACGGGGTCTTTTCGTTCTTAAACACAAGAGAGAAATATGTCAGAAAACGCTTCTGGTGGTCTCCATGATGTTAAAGGTATTAAACAAAACCCTATGATTCTTCCAAGTTAAATTGTGCCAGAGGTATCTGGATAAAGATACAGAGGCATCACATATTTTATTTGATTCCTGCAATCTCAAGGGTAAAAAAAATGTAAGACAAGGTGTAAGCATGTAAGGAAATGCCCGTGATGGTTTCCATGATGTGGAACAATTAAAACCAATGTGATTTCTTCCAAATTGTGTCAGAGGTATCAAAAAAACCAGACACATAAATAAATTAAAAATAAAATAAACAGACACAGTGTCATCACATATTTGATTCCTGCAGTCTCAAGGATAAAAAATACAGGTTTGGGGAAGCAAGACATTAGGTCTTAAGAGAAGTGTTACTGTGTCCATTTTCTGCATGATTCACCCTGGAGAGACACGTGTAGAAACATTTTTTTATAAGATGAGGAATCCTTTCCCTTCCAGTAATTAAAATGTACAGGGCGGGTGAAGTTCGTAAAAAGGAATGTAGACTGTGGCAGCCTTTTTGGAGAAACTTCCTCTTTTAGGAAGTCTGAGAGAAATTCCCCTTTCTAGCCAGCGTGTCTTCCCAGTGAGGACCGCCCAGGGGCTTACCCCACGGGTAGCAGACACTCAGCACCATTTCCTTTGCCAAGAAAATGTTGCTATTATTAGCCAGAAGCAGACACTGCTTGCACCCGCTGCTTTTGATAAGCTTTTGGAAAGTTCATCACTTTTCCAGAACAGGCTGGCTTCTCTTTTTATGATTTCTGATTGTCTGTCTTTTGAATTTGTCCTCATCAGCGTCAATCTGGGACAAAGATAATTGAGCGTGGTGTCCTCACTGTTGGCCTTTAATTTTCCCAGACCATGCCAGCGTTATCAAAAGACCTGAGCGGAGATCTGCTGGGGCACTTGAAACACGTACATTTCCATGTCCAGACCTGTCCTCAAACCAGAGGAAGATTATGAAGTTGTGTTAGGTTCTATATGCAAAGACATGAATGTGTGGTATTAAGTGATTAAACAACAAAGAAGATCGGACAATTCCTAAGCACTATTTAGTTGAATTCGTACCCCTGGTGCAGCCATAACAAATTTCCACCAAACTGGGAAGCTTGAAACCATAGACATTCATCTTCTCTGAATCCCAGGGACCAGACGTCTGAGGTCAAGGGGTCCCCGGGCTGAGCTCCCTGCAGACGCTCCAAGGGAGGGTCCTCCCCGCCTCGTCCGGCTTCTGGGGGCTCCAGGCGTCCGTCCCTGGGCTGGTGGCCGCCTCCGTCCCGTCTCTGCCTCTGTCTCCACGCGGCTTCTCCTCTGTGTCCATGTCTCTCCTCTTCTGTGTCCGATAAGGACCCCGTCCCTGGGTTTAGGGCCACCGCCGGTGACTCAGTAAAGAATCCGCCTGCAATGCGGGAGGCTGGGGTTCGATCCCTGGGTCGGGAAGATCCCCTGGAGGAGGGCACGGCAACCCACTCCAGTAATCTTGCCTGGAGAGTCCCCACGGGCAGAGGAGCCCGGCGGGCTGCGGTCCGTGGGGTCACGAAGAGTCCGTCACTGCTGAGCGACCTCACGGTAGCAGTCGTTAATTGCTGCGTGGCGTTCACCAGTTTCAGGTGTCCAACAGAGTGAGTCAGTTGCATATCTGCTCTTTTTCACATTCTTTCCCCATGTACGGTTGTTACAAGATGTGGACTCGATTGCCCCGTGCTGTACCGTAGTAGCTCCTTGTTTGTCTACTATTTTCCATCTAGTCCTGTATATCTGTTCATCCCAAGCTCCTCATTTAACCACCCCCCAACCCTTTCCCCTTCGGTCACCCTAAGTTTGTTATCTGTGCCTCATCCTGATTTGCAAAAGCATCAGGAAAAAGACACATCGAGGGAATGTATTTTGGCACGCTTTTCCATCTGCCTTCACCTGCGTGTGTGTGTGTGTGTGTGTGTTCTCTGGGGTGACTCATTTCCAGGAACGATGGTCAGTCATGTTCATCGAAGGACAATTCAGGGGCAGGTTACGCTTCTTGTCATTAAGTAGCTGAGTCGTGTCCGACTCTTTGTGACCCCATGGACCGCAGCATGCCAGGCCTCCCTGTCCATCACCAACTCCCGGAGCTTGCTCAAACTCATGTCCATCTAGTCGGTGATGCCATCCAGCCATCTCATCCTCTGTCGTCCCCTTCTCCTCCCACCTTCAATCTTTCCCGGCATCAGGGTCTTTTCCAGTGAGTCAGCTCTTTGCATCAGGTGGCCACAGTACTGGAGTTTCAGCTTCAGCATCAGTCCTTCCAATGAATATTCAGGACTGATTTCCTTTAGGATGGACTGGTTGGATCTCCTTGGAGTCCACGGGACTCCCCATAGTTCAGAAGCATCAATGCTTAGGTGCGCTCAGCCTTCCTTATGGTCCAGCTCTCACGTTCGTGCATCACTCCTGGACGAACCACGGCTGTGACTCTGTAGCTTTGTCGTAGAGTGAAGTGATGCTGTGTGTGTGCATGAATTTAACTTGACCATTCCAGAGGAGTGTCTGTTGCCTGGCGTCTCGTAGGGTATCGAGTCGTCCGACCGGCCTGTCTGACGTTCCTGGTGCGTGGGATGCGTGGTTGCTGAGCACGCCTCTCCCCCTCTCTGCCGTCCGCATGCAGGGACAGGGACGTTCGGGCGCGTGCAGCTAGTCCAGGAGAAGACGAGCAAGCATTTCTTCGCCCTGAAGGTGATGACCATCCCCGACATCATCCGCCTGAAGCAGGAGCAGCACGTCCACAACGAGAAGTCGGTGCTCAAGGAAGTCAACCACCCGTTCCTGGTCAAACTGTGAGTCCTTCGCTCCGGGTCCCCTCCCGCCCACCCGCCCGCCCGCCCGCACCCGGCAACGTGGCATTCTCCTGTGTGTGCCGGGGACGGAGCGTGTTCCCGGCGGGCCCTGACACACCTCAGGCTCCCCATCTTACCCGAGGAAGACTGCTGTTCCCACCAAGCGCCTGCCCAAGGTCGGCGGGGAGAAGGGATGCCTGGCTGGCCCCAGCAAGACATCCACGTGGGCTCACATCGCCAGAGCTCTCATCTCCTGGGTTTTCCTGGGACCTCATCACCCGCTCTCCTCTGCTCACTCCCATCCTCTCTGGGGTGTCTCGTGGACTCTCCGAGTGTCCTGTTCTCCAATAGATCCTGGCCTCATCCAGTTGATGGTGCCCAGCATGTGCAGTGGATATATGCCTGTCTCTCTCAGGCTCTTTAAAGTTTATTACTTGATTCATGATTTGGGGGCTGAGGTGCATCTTTGTTGGGCTTCCCAGGTGTTGCTAATGGTGAAGAACCCACCTACCAGTGTAGGAGAGACGAGAGATGCAGGTTCGATCTCTGGGTTGGGGAGACCCCCTGGAGGAGGGCATGGCAACCCACTCCAGGATTCTTGGGCTTCTCTGGCAGCTCATAGGGTACAGAATCTGCCTGCAATGAGGGAGACCCAGGTTCAGTCCCTGGGTTGGGAAGGTCCCCTGGAGAAGGGCATGGTGACCCACTCCAGTATTCTTGCCTGGAGAATCCCCACGGACAGAGGAGCCTGGCAGGCTACAGTCCACGGGGTCGCAAAGAGTCGGACACGACGGAGTGACTTGGACTCACTCACTCCCTCCCGTGCTCGGGCCGGTGGAGTCTTTACCACTGAGCCACCAGGAAGGCGGCTCTCCCGCGCTCTTTGCTGGCTGAAAGGCCCGCCCCTGGCCCACGGCCCAGAGGTGTCAGCATCCACGGGAGGCTGTCTGTCCCCCTCCCCGGCGCGCGGGGGTCTTCATTCCCGGTTCCCACCTCATGCCTCCACTGTATTCCTCTCAACGCCGCTTCTTCCCCCCAGCCCAGACGGGCCCCCTCCTCGAGGCTCCGAGTAAACACCTGTTCTGGCCTCCCCGCCTTGCCTGCTTTCAAGGCATCCTTCGCTTTCCTGCAGCCGTCGGGGTCCACCCACCGCACAACGCGCCCCGCCGGCCCTCTGCGTCTCTACTTGCAGTTCTGTAGAGAATGACCCCAGGGGTTTTATTTAATCGTGTCCTCGAGACCACTGGTCACGGGCTGTGGCTTTGACTCTTTGTTCGGGCTTCCCAGGTGTCTCAGTGGGTAAAGAACCCAGCCGCCAGTGCAGGAGACGTGGGTTCGATCCCCCGCTCTGCAAAGATTCCCTGGAGGGAGGGCATGGCAACCCACTCCGGTATTCTTGCCTGGAGCATCCCCGTGGACAGAGGAGCCTGGGGTGGTGCGGGCTACAGTTCATGGGGTGGCAGAGAGTCGGACACGACGGAAGCAACTGTGCCCGTGGGCACGGTGACTGTTTTGAGATGCCCCTCCCTCCATCATCCCAGCACAGTGACCCACAGTGGCAGATGGGGTGCCACCCACGTGGTCAGCCCAGGATCACCCCTCTGCTGCGATGCTTGCCTCCTCCGCCCTGCCCCTCACCCCCTCCCGCCTCAGCCACCCACACCCGCCTTTCTTCCGCGATCCACCCGCCCGGGCGTGCAGACACAGGACCATTTACTGTGGTCTCAGAGCATCTTGCGTGTCTCCCCCCCTCCGCCCCCACGCACGGACGAAAACGCCCGTAAAGTCAAAACCACTGGACCAGCATCTCGAGACGAGTAGGGGCATGTTTGATGGGAGACAGAAGGGAGCAACTGGCTTTTTTTGTGTGTCTGACTTTCCTTTTACGGAGCCGAAGGGCAGTCTGGGGTCCGTGTGGCCGGGTCACTAGAGTCTCATGTTCTGTCTGTGGCCAAGGCATTCTCACATGATTTAGGAGAACTGGCTTGAGCCTTTTTTTTTTTTTAACCAGATACAGGAAGTCCTCAAACCAGAACCCCAGGGTGTGTCCGCAAGGGTGCTTTGTGACCCAGTTTTCCCAGGAAGACAGGCGTCCCGGTGGCTGGATTCCTGTTTGTTCTGGAGAAGTGGTCTGTTGAGCTGCTATGGTAGCTTATGTGATGGTTAGAGAATCTGCCTGTGATGCAGGAGAGTCGGGTTCAATCCCTGGGTTGGGAACAAGAGAAGGAAAGGCAACCCACTCCAGTGTTCTTGCCTGGAGAATCCCATGGACAGAGGAGCCCGGCGGGCTGTGGTCCGTGAGGTCTCAAGGAGCCGGACAGGAGTGAGTGACTAACACATGGAAGAGAAGCAGGTAGACTTGATGGTGAATAGGAAAAGTCCGAGATGATGTTGTTGAGCAGAGAAGAGTTTGCAAAAGAGGCAAGAAGCCGGCGGGAGAAGCTCTTTTCAGGGCTGAGGGTGGTGGGGTGCAGATGCTGAGTTGACCTTGTTGTGTGTGTTCTGGGCTCAGGAAACATTACGGTGATGCTCTTGTGAATCTTGGGCTGGGGGGGCTTCCAGCTCTGTATATTCCACCTCTTTATGGGTTTAAATGTGTCTGCCATCCCAAAAAGATGGGTCTTCCCTGGTGGCTCAGACGGTAAAGAATCTGCCTGCAATGCAGAGGACCTGGGTTCGATCTCTGGGTCGGGAAGATGCCGGGAGGACAGAATGTCAACCCACTCCAGTACTCTTGCCTGGAGAATCCCCATGGACAGAGGAGCCTGGCAGGCGACAGTCCGTGGGGTCACAGAGAGATACATATGACTGAGCAACTGGTACCCAAGCCCAGAAAGATGCCACAAGTCCCCGTGAAAGTGACCTTGTTTGGAAATTGGGTCATTGCAGGTAGAATTAAGTTGTTGAGGTGCTGTAGAAATGTGTTGTTCATCCAATTTGATGGGTGGCCTTATACCAAGAGGCTTAGCTTGGGAAGATCCCCAGGAGAAGGCAGTGGGAACTTTTCCCTGCAATTCAGTCTACACAGCTGTCCCTCTGTGTCTGTCTGTGTCCTGACCTCGTCCTCCTGTATGGACCCAGTCCTATGGGATCGAGACCCTCGCTAGTGACCTCATTCAGCCTTCATGCTCTCTTTGAAGACCCATCTCCTAATACAGCCATATCGTTAGGTCCTGGAGGGGTTAAGCAGTTCAACATACGGATTTGGGATGAGGCAGACGGTAAAAAAGAAAAAAAAAAATCTGCCTGAAATGGCAGGAGATGCGGGGTTCCATCCCTTGCTTGGGAAGACCCCCTGGAGGAGGAAATGGCAACCCACTCCAGCATTCTTGCCTGGAGAGTCCCATGGACAGAGGAGCCTGGTGGGGCTACAGTCCAGGGGGTCCCAAAGAGTCAGACATGACTGAGCGACTGATACTTTCACCATCCAGCCCAGAACACCAGCTTACTGACTTGCTCAGTGCAGGTCTTTTAGCCCATGAGGGTGTTGTTATAAGGTCCTTGAGGCTTGTGTTGTTTTCTGTGGCTTATCACTTTAGAGACCAGGTTGCGTTTGAAAACTGCGATTGCGTCGATCCAGGGCCGGCAGGCTCTGGATGCGCCCCCATACAGGGCAGCGGGGAGAGGGATCTGTGTGACCAGCCCTGGGAACAGACGGCAGGGGATGCCCACGGCCACGGGCTGGAGCGCGCAGTTGAGTGGGCAGAAACCGGGAGGTGAGCAGGTGTTGAATCCTCCCAGCTGCACAGTTTTCTCTTGGAAGGAGTCACTTCTCCCAACCTCTGCCTTTTCAAACACTGTCCAGAAACCCCGAGTAGGGTTTTCCTTGCATTTACATGAAGCTATGTGGAGCACGGAAGATCACGCTGAAGACAGACTCCGGTTTGAACTTTCTCTTGAGTGGTTTGGCACATTTGTTCGGGGTGTTATCAGCAAGTTTGTGATTTGAAGTGCTACTGGTTGCATTTTTCTGAAAACCAGCCAGGAGGTTCATTACATAGATAATCAGACGACACTTCTCTGTTCTGGGATAAAGCCATTCTGAAGGTCAGTGCAGCCTGTGGAGAGATAATTTTAGAAGAGCTGAGTAACTCAGGGTCCAGGGTGTAGAAGCATTGTGACACTGTTAAGATTTCCCAGGGGAAGGAAGGCTCGGTCTCGTCTGAGGAACGCAGCCCTGTGTCTGCTCTCTGTCCTTCCTGCCGTATAGACATCGCTGGCATCAAAGAGTGGGACCTGGAAAAGGGAACGGCAGCCCACTCCAGTATCCTTGCCTGGGAAATCCCATGGACAGAGCAGCCTGGTGGGCTACAGTCCATGGGGTCGCAAAGAGTCTGAGACGGCTGAGTGACAAACACTTTCCGTTCTTTCGAGAGTGGCTCCAGGACAGGTGTTCTCAGCACTGCTGACATTTTTAGGACTTAAGCCCAGGAGGCAGCATCTCTATTAATCCTGAGAATTGCTCTGAGGAAGCAGGATGGGGTGGGGGGAGCAAGGTTATATAGAAGTTTTGCAACAGAGAGCAGGTCGCGTCAACATCAGAAGATGGTTGTTAATGAAAGAAATCAGATATCCGAAGTTAAGGAATTTAGTGCTTTTCTATGTATGGATGTGAGAGTTGGACTATGAAGAAAGCTGAGTGCTGAAGAGTTGATGCTTTTGAACTGTGGTGTCAGAAAAGACTCTTGAGAATCCCTTGGACTCTAGGGAGATCCAACTAATCCATCCTAAAGGAAATCAATCCTCAATATTCACTGGAAGGACTGATGCTGAAGGTGAAACTCCAATACTTTGGCCACCTGATGTAAAGAACTGACTCATTGGAAAAGACCCTGATGCTGGGAAAGATTGAAGGCAGGAGGAGAAAGGGATGACAGAGGATGAGACGGTTGGATGGTGTCACCGACTCGATGGACATGAGTTTGAGCAAGCTCTGGGAGTTGGTGATGGACAGGGAGGCCTGGTGTGCTGCAGTCCATGGGGTCGCAAAGAGTCGGACACGACTGAGCGACTGAACTGAACCGATGTGTAGGAAGATGCCAAGAATCTGGACTCACTGAAGTCATTCCTTTATTCTGCATCTCAGCTACCTGGGGCCAGCATCCTGTGTGTTCACCTCCTGAGTTTCCTCAGCGCTCACCATGGGGAGTGGCTGTAGTCTGATGGCTGCTAGAAGGCAGGTGCTCTTTCCTGAGTTCCCTTAGGAACTATCACTCATGACTGGGACATCCTTGGTTTACTGATAAGGCTGGAAATAATTCCATTTCTCACGAGTTTCCATAGAGGTTCATTGTGCAGGGTCATCAGTCAGGTGTCATTGGGACCCTAGAAGACATTTCCCCATCAGAAAAGCCCTCTCTGAGTGCTGAGCTCTCCCATAAAAGAACAGCGAGGCTGTCATGCCTTTGGGATACTGTGTGCTTCTGTTTGAGCATCACGGCAAGGAACAGGCTGGCTAGACTGAGACATGTTATGACGTGACCCAGAGAAGGAGTGCATGCAGCCCAGAGAAAGAGACTTGTCTCTATTATAAGTGATGGAAAAAAAGACAGGCGTCTGGTCACCTGACAGTGATGCCAGGGAGGAAGACACATTCCTGATCCTTCCAGGCTCTTCTGGCTGGTCTAGGAATGACATGGACGTGAGACACATGAACGAGGAGAAAAAGCACACAAAAATTTAATCTCACATATACATGGGAGAGAGCTATGAAAATGGCCCAACGTGTAGCCTGCAAGTTCAGTTGTGTCTGGACTCTTCGTGACCCCCGTGGACTGTAGCCTCGCCAGGCTCCTCTGTCCATGGGATTTCCCAGGCAAGAATCCCGGAGTGGGTTGCCAGTTCCTCCTCCAGGGGATCTTCCCAACCCAGGGATGGAAGCCGTGTCTCCTGCATCGGCAGGCGGGCTCTTTACTGTTGAGCCAGCTGGGACTCTCCACATGGCCCTAACCCTCCCCTTAAATACCGTCTTCAGCGAAGACAAAAGAGGATGTTGGGGGTAGTGGTTTGAGATATCAAAGAGGAGGAAGGGCAGTTGACATAGAGACAGATACAAAACAAAAGTTTTATAAATAAATGTTTGCTGGGCCAGGAGAGACGTAGAGACCTAGCGTGAACTCTGGCCTCCAGGCTCTGTTCGCCCCACCACAGGGGGCCCCGTATCCTATGCAGACATCTCTGCTGAAACTAGAGATTCCAGGACCAACTCCTCTATCTACGTTCTTTTAGGCAGTTGAGGGAGAAGGTGCAAGTTTTCTCTGGAGTCTGCTTGACTTTCTCTTGATTGTTTTCAGCTGGAGATAATCTGCATGCTAGAGAGATACTGGGGGAGGGCAGGTTTTGTTCCTTTTCCAGTAACAAAAGCCGCAAACCACCCTGACCCCACCCCAAGCCCTCTTCCTGCCCCCAGCCTTCCGTCACATCTCGACACTGCAGATGTCAAGCCTTGATGCTGGGAGCAGGGCAAAGATACGCAGGAACTGGGGGAAGAGAAACCCCTGGAGGTGGCTGCCACTGTGCTTCCTAAAGACGCGGGTCCCTGGGTAGCCCTGGCCGCAAGAGGCAGAAATCTAGCATTGTAGAAAGAAAGGCATTTGTAGGAGCGCAACAAAGTGACGTTAGTATAGCACTTAGCATGCATCCCTCAATGCGCATCACTACGCTACACCGTTACTAGGCAACAGGTCCCGCTCAGCCATTGGCCAGCTCTGCAGCGGCCCCGCCTACAAGCAACCAGCTGTCCATAAGCGACCCTTAGTGGTCCTGCCCAGCCATTGGTTGATGCTTCAGCAAGCTCCGCCCACTGACAACCAACTGCCAATGAGCAACCCTTAGAAGTCCTGCTCAGCCATTGGTTGACGCCTCAGTGGGCTCAGCCCACTGGCGACCAGCTATGAATGAGCTCCCATCAGCGGTCCCGCTCAGCCATTGGTCGGTGCTGCAGAAGGACCCGCCCAGAAGCAATCGTCAATAAGTGACCGTTAGTGGTTCTGCCCAGCCATTGGTTGATGCTTCAGCGAGCTCCGCCCACTGATGACCAACTGCCAATGAGCAACCCTTAGTGGTCCTGCTCATCTAGTGGACAGCGCCTCAGTGGGCCCCGCCCACAAGCTACTGGCAATGAGGAACCCTTCATGGATCCACTCAGCCATTGGTCGACTCTGCAGCAGGCCCCGCCCACAAGCAGCCAGCTGCCAATGAGCGACCCTTAGTGGTCCTGGTCAGCTATTGGTCGGCATAGCAGTGGCCTGCGAAGCAAGCAT